>JAOBRB020192164.1:0-12344 GCA_027575285.2 Zoanthus pulchellus
TGGTTTGTGATCCCTCTACCACGGGAAAGCAGTATGGTTTGTGATCCCTTTACCACGGGAAAGCAGTATGGTTTGTGGTCCCTATATCACGGGAAAGCAGTATGGTTTGTGGTCCCTATATCACGGGAAAGCAGTATGGTTTGTGGTCCCTTTACCACGGGAAAGCAGTATGGTTTGTGATCCCTTTACCACGGGAAAGCAGTATGGTTTGTGATCCCTTTACCACGGGAAAGTAGTATGGTTTGTGGTTCCTGGACAGACCATGTGGACGATCTGGGACACAAAACATGGTCAGATTCTTTTGTTGGTTCAAAAATAGCCACCCGATACTTGAAAGTAGGAAACTCTTACCTTGGGTACCCAAGCAATAGTTGCAGTTGGTATAGCAGAGACACTTGGTGAATCTCGCTGATTTTTCGACAACGTGCTACCATCAAAGGTACATCCTTCCAGCTGAAGTCCTCCCACCTGAAAAGACAGGAGATCTTATCAATTAACAATATATATAACAATCTGGTAATATAAACATCTGGAGAAAATTATAAAGGTACCTGTTAATATAAATCTACAAGGTACAATGAAATAGGAAATTACTATCACCTGGAATTGAAAGACCAAATGAAATAACTAGATATAATAATTGATGACAAAATAATCCAATACTTAATACTTAACCTATAGCTCATGACTAATCTCGTATACACCACTTCCGGCATGTCTAGTATTATCTCTTATACCCCTTCATCACCGGCATGTCTAGTATTATCTCTTATACCCCTTCATCACCGGCATGTCTAGTATTATCTCAGTATACCACAAAGATAATGCAAATGTCTTTAAATCTGGCAAATGTATTATACTTTTGTATGTCCCTGCATTTCTGGCAAATCGACTAGAACCTCGTATACCCCTGCATTTCCCGCAAATCCTCTAGAATCTCGTATACCCCTGCATTTCCCGCAAGTCGACTAGAATCTCGTATACCCCTGCATTCCTGGCAAATCGACTAGAATCTCGTATACCCCTGCATTTCCCGCAAATCCTCAAGAATCTCGTATACCCCTGCATTTCCCGCAAATCCACTAGAATCTCGTATACCCCTGCATTTCCCGCAAATCCACTAGAATCTCGTACACCTCTGCATCTCTGGCAAATCCACTAGAATCTCGTATACCCCTGCATCTCTGGCAAATCCACTAGAATCTCGTATACTCCTGCATCTCTGGCAAATCCACTAGAATCTCGTATATCCCTGCACCTCTGGCAAATCTACTAGAATCTCGTATATCCCTGCATCTCTGGCAAATCCACTAGAATCTCGTATATCCCTGCATCTCTGGCAAATCCACTAGAATCTCGTATATCCCTGCATCTCTGGCAAATCCACTAGAATCTCGTATACCCCTGCATCTCTGCCATCTCCTTTTCAGTAATTACAAGTTAAATGTTTGTATTCTCAACGTTGTTTTCCTTCCATTTTTCTACTGATCATTGCACGCCTGGCGATTATTAGATTTTTAAAATTTAAAATCTGGACGGCTGTAGGCTCTATTCTTCTTGTTCTTATTCTGTAACTCAACAGGAATAAAGAACTGTGTATTTAAGCCACAGCTTAGCAAAAGATTGTCTTGTTTATACTTTACAGTTGTAAGAAGATGGATGACAAATTTTCTAAACTAACCTTGACTGGGTATTTGGCTCCTTGCAGCCCCTCACTTTTCCACGTTACTACGAACTTCAAATGATCCATGGGGGAACCAACAGCTCTGAAATTAAATCAACAACACTGAAACAGAATGTTGCAAGGTGAGTGGCACAACAGGGGTCGGATAAAGACAATGTGTAAAAAAACAACTGATGAAAGGTTCTACAAAGTTCAACACCGCCAGGGTAGCCTTGGGGCTGAATAAAATAAAACGTCACCAAAACAGACGAGAATAAGCTTAACATATTTCAAGGATGTCTACGGAAAACTCGACGTATCTTTTGGCCAATGACATTAACAAACGCAGAACTTTATAGGAAAGCGAGGACCGTTCAAGTAAGCAAGCAAATTTGGAATAGGCGATGGAAACTTATCGGTCATATACTTCGAAGGAATACATCAGACAACGCAAGAGTTGCACTTACTTGGACACCAGAAGGCAGGCGAAAGAAGGGGCGGCCACGCACTAAGTGGCGTAGAGCTGTACAGGCAAAGAGAAACAAACTAGGATGGAAATCATGGGCATCCGCGGCAAAAGAACGCCTCAGTTGGAGAAGATTATTGGACACATAGGTACGGATATACTTTGAAAAAAGATTGTGTTAAGGTTGTATAAACACCGGAGTAGGGTAAAGTTAATACAAATCATGACTACTGAGGTGGAGTTCGATTGACAAATTACCAGATTAAACTAAGGTTAGTGGTAAAGATAAAGCAAAATAACATTTACTGCGAACATATGACAACTAATGCATCTATAAATATAAAGCCCGGAGGGAGGGGGTTTGCCTGCAAGGGTGGCGATTTGTGTCTGTGACCCGAAATTTTTGTAAAATGGCTATGGGTCGGAAGTCGAAAAATCGTCAAATAAAATTCAAGGTCCCCACCCCGGGAACACAAAATACATCAAATCTCTTGACAACGGGCGTGACAACGATCAAACTGCCCTTCCCGCGGGAAGGCCAGTATCGTTCAATGTCCAGCCCAGGGGACTAAAAATCGTGTCTAATGCCCGCACCCACCCCTTCCGGGCTTTACATTGATACGTGCATAAGCTTTAACAAGATTTGTATTCCTATTCTATAGCAATGTACTAAAGGAAACTATAATAGTTCTTAACTTTTGTTTACACAATACCTACCATACTAAATTAAGCTTTCGGTTTAAGCTAGAACCTTGATCACAATGAGTTTTGGTCACGCTGTCTCGGCTTTTCAACCTTTGACACACGTGACCACAAAAGGTTGTCCCAAGAGTGAGGTAGTTGGTATCTGCCGTGGTCGTGGTTGAGGTCTGTTTTATTCACCCTGATATAGATTGCCCCTCGAACTCCACGTCTTTGCCAGTCATCATCCCTATCGTGAACTTATCTATACCAACTACCCCACTCTTGGAACAACCCTTTCTGGTCACGTGTGTCAAATGTTGAAAAACCGAGAGAGCGTGACCAAAACTCATTGTGATTAAGGTTCTAGCTTAAAACGAAAGCTTAATTTAAAAGTTTGTATATACTGTATGTAGTGTGTAAACAAAAGTTAAGAACTGTTATAGTTTGATATTTTCACAAATACAGATGAATCTGTACTCAGTTATTCGTACTAAAGGAAACTAACCTTGACATGAATGAGAACCTTTTAATAGAACTTTAAGTCATTATATTTATATTTTTATATTTGTAAATAATTACGCAATTCAGTTTTTTACTGCGATGCAATTTTATTAATAAACCAGTCATTATTTATTTATTATTTTATTATTGATTGAAATGTTTTCAAAGTAAAAAATAAGCAGTTAAGAAACACAAATCATGTAACACAATACAAATCCAAAGTTATAATTATGATCAATGTGGACTAACGAATGTCATGTACTATATCTAACACTGTTTACCTGGCAGTCTGTTGCCTTAGAGCGTTAAGGAACGTGTCTGGGTGGAACAATTCAGACAAATCTAACGAATCCTTCAGCAACGCATTCGACTGACACTTTTCCTGCCACGAGCCCAGAGCCAGCGTTTTAGCAATTAAGGCCCTTAACCAATGAGCTGGATCTTCAGGCCCTTCCCAGATGGACGTCCACGCCAGAGGAACCTTGGCGTACACCAAAAAATGTTTAGTATTTCTCTTTGATATTCAGATCTAATTAATTTAAAAGTGAATAAAATAAAACAAGGCACAATTCTTGTTATTTGAGTCTCTAGTCCTTTTAGTGTAAAAATATACAACTCTGCACAAACAGCAAATTATACATAAGTTACTTAGCCGAAACCGATTGTAGAATTGCACATAATTTATGCATCCCACTGATGAACAGTAACTCTTTTGCTATTTTTTCAGCAGCGTTATAGTTATGTCTGCTCAGAACCTATATCTACTCGTTCTTTGTTACCTCCTGTTTGAGAAGAGCACCAGCCAAAGCCTGCACTTCCGCTGTAAGAAGAGCTGTGCCACGGATGACTTTACTGAGTGAAGCTAGTGACGCATGCACCGTCTGTAACAGCTTAATAGCGCTGTATCGCTCTAGCTGAACAAATGACGTCACTGGTGATTCGGAACCAGTCTCTATTGGTGCAGTAAGTTTCATCTGAATAAGCTGTGAGCCCTGCGAATAAAATTGAAATCTTGAAAATCTATTTTTGTTATTCTATTTCTTTACCCAAGAACATGGCTAGAAATTAACTGTCTATTAAAAGATTACTATTTCTCTGTATATAACAATCACAGTTTTTTGACAGCATTTCTTGCAAATCCTTGCATTTCATAAATGCCTATATCTAGATAATAGCCTTACATCAATGCTGATACTTGCTATGTAGGAATGGAAGGCTTTACAAATATGAAAATATTGGACAGGTGATTAAAGAGATTTTTCAGATTCCTCTAGCAGAAAATGAAAATTGAATAATATATTGAGCAAAACATATAATACCCAATTTACCTGGTTTAATTTTTTCCACAGGTTAAGAATTGGTGATAACTCGTTAGACCATTTCTCTTTGTCGAATTTGTGGGCAACCACGTCTGATCGCATAAGTACCTTCAGCTGATTGATGACCTGTAAACAGACATCCAATTCAATGCTTTAGACACAGTATCGTGCAATATTGCTGTTATACCGCGACCAACATGGCCACGTTTCATCTCATCGGCGATCGTCTTTTGTGCATCGTTTGCTACTAACTTGTTTTTATATTTTTCTACTGTGTATTGCCTAAGGGGCAAAAATACTTAAAGGAAATGATGAAATGTCTTGCTTGATAGTTAGTCAGAAAAGCTTCATTACCTGAGAACTGATAATTCTCTGAGAGGATCTCTCGATGTTTGCTGGTAAACCAAAAAATGAAGGTTTATCATCTTCAGGAAATGTTCTGATTATCTCCACGTAGTCCTGTGAATTAAATAATCAATTAAATCATTCATCGTTGAATCTGCCAGGAGAGTGCAAAAACTTCAGATTAAAAAGCTATGTTTAAAAAGGCAAATCCCTGAACAATATTTCTTAGTGGAAAAAAGCAGACGTTACTTGGTATTTTTAATTAGTTAGTCTGATTGGAAATCTAAATTAAAAATTAGAACAATTAAATATATAGGTTTGCTTCTCTTTGACTTATAAGTAAACATATTTCAATCTAGATTTTGAATAGCCAGTAATATGGTTTCAAAGAATTCGATGATTTCTTATAAAAAATATAAACAAAACCGTTTATGGATACTTGAAATCCGAATATTTTCAATTTTCATCCTTGGTAGTCCAGGCAGAATTATTAAATATAAATATTATTTCAGAGAAAGATAAATCTTCTTACAACAATATTATGAAAGAGCGAATTATAGTTAGTGGTCAAAAGTCCCTCGAGTTCTTTTGATTTAACACATTTGCTAGGTTTTACGCTGTTCCCAACGAGGGTGTGTCTGTGGGTGTCTAACCGACCATAGTGCATAATGGATTTCATCTTCGGAACTTTGTATCTGCTCTATTGATATAATAGTACTTATCAACATTCTTCTGTTCTTTTTCATATACCCTCTGGGCTCTTGATGTTACATATCCTATGAAAAAGCTTTGTTTTCCTCCTTTTCCGCAACTTACAACCTGGACTAAGTATGATTTTCACACAGGATATTTATGATGGACATACTGGATATACATCATGGTCATACAGGATATGTACGATGGTCGTACAGGATATGTATGATGTTCACACAGCACTAGCATCATTCAGTACTGTCCACAGAGCCTGTTGTGTCTGTGCTGGAAAACCGAGAGCTTCAGTTTTGAATAAACTGTTATTTTTCCTCAACCACTACCAAGTCATCTCTATATCTACAATATTTTTATCACAGGAACTAATTAGATACTTTTTTGCTTCTACCTTATTTCCCTCTGAATGCCAGCTTCACTTTGACAGCCTGGCAATTTAATCTCACTTACTCCTGCAGTAAATTGCACATGCGAGCTCGTCACATACCATGCCTGCACACTGTTGTCAGCACCATGACAGGCTAATCAAGCCATGCCCCTCTTTGTATCGTGAATTATATACCTCGTTAGAGGTAGTTTCCTTATTCAAGTTATTTTACAAAGTATACTAGATTGCGTTCATCCAACCATACAAACTACGCAACAAATATACACCTACCCGGTGATGGCACGCGGTCGGCAGTGTTACGTGAGGAATGACTTTCTTCGTCCGCGAACGACTTCCTCCCTGGATGAGATAAAGTAGTTATAGTCATTAACACAAATCACTAGTGGCACAGAGGGACTGGAACAAGGAGGGCAGAGTTTACCACTGTAAAAATTATTCCTTTTTCTTTTACTAACACAATGACTGATGAAAAACATACACATAATATAAATTATTTATTTGTTAAAAAAAAAACGATTCCTTTTTCTATTACTAACGCAAGGCCTGATGAACAACAAACCTGTCCCGAGAAGACATTCTGATCGAAGTACTGCTGTAGGTAAGACTCCAGCACTTTCATGTCAAAATCGTTGTCAATACGGCCGCCATACACGGCATTGGCGAACAATCCGTGGACAAATTCCCAGCGAATGGTACTTGAGCCTACAACACAACAATGTATGATTGAATTCTTTCTTCATAAACGCTTGATAAACTAAAGCATCAGTTCTAACAGACTGATTTTCAAAGTAATGCAAACACTGTTCTTAATTAATCAATTAACAGACATGTTTCGGGAGAAGATCTCCTAATATAATCATGTGCACTTGTTTAGAGTAAATTGAATTATAATTATTGATTAGGTGTTGATTTTAGACATTCAATGTATAATGTAACAATCCTCTTCCATCTTATAATCCATGCCCACGGGAACAATATCGAGAATTTCAAAGCCATGCTCACCGCTATTTCACTGCATTCCAGGGAAAACTCTGAAAACACTAGGCTTCTATATATGTAACACGCGGTGACGCATCCTAATGAAAAAATGTTTCACCGACCTAGCTGGCTGCGTACTATTACAAGAATTTTTATACCATATCAGCGCAACATACATGCTTAAGAAGAACACGATTATTAAATACAAAATAGTTTGACGTCTTTTGAGCAAGTCTTCTAATGACTAAGTTAAAGGCCACTAACAAAAATATAAAGTCTCAAGTTACCAGTGTGTACTCTAACAAGTTGTAAAACCTGGAAAATTACCTGCTCCTGTACAAAGGCGATCAATAATATCAGCACCTGTCCGAAGATCTGCAAATGAGAACTCGTAGAATTTCGTCCAACCCTGAAAAAACACAAAAACAGTAAGAACCGAACTAGTCCGATAACACCGGATCATCGTAACAGAAGAATTTAAGTTTCCTTAAGAATATGCACAAATAAAATTTTTAGATAGTGTGTGTAAATATATTTTCACACAAATGTGAAATAAAACGAAAGGAAGAGACTGGAATAATGGAATGGATTCACAATAATACTCAATGTTGCGTAGGCTTTCATGCTATACGGTTTACTTATGGTATAATTGTACTGGTTTACTTACGGTATAGTTATATTGCTTTACTTATGGTATATTTCTACTGATTTACCTATGGTATAGTTGTAATGTTTTGCTTATGTTAGTTGTATTGGTTAGATTACGTCACTTGGAAAATTCGTCTCACTGATGAGTAAAACACACAGCCTATAGAATCTGTAGAAACACCGACACACCACTCCATTTAAGACAGTTACCTGTACAATATTTTTATGTGCCACAGTTAAAAACTTGCCTATCTGTACTATATTTAACTGGATTCTTAGTAAATAAATCAACAAGTCGAGAGTGGAAATAATCCAGGCGGCTAACCTGCGGTATGTAGTTACGTCTTTCTTGGATAATCGCATGAAACCAGGCTAACACGAACAGGGCCTGAGCACGAATGGACGAGTTTCCACGACTGATGAATTCTGGGGCCCAAGAATCATACGTACGTTGCAAGTTCTTCTTGATACCCGGAGGCGCCTGTTAAACACAGTACGAACCATGTCATTATGTGCAGCACGTAAGTGGAGTTGAAAAGGATAAAAAGTAAAACGAAAAAGAAATGAAAAACTATAAAAGGTGGAAAGAATTAGATTTCCTTATTCTCGATACTAAATTCTTTGATTTTCAGAGTATTCCAACCAGTACTTCCAAATTAGGGTATTATATTTCATGAGAATATAGTGTAAAAAAACGATATGTAAAAATGCCAGCACAGCATTCTTCAAAGGTCTAAACGGAGCAAGAGGAATGCGCCCATTATTCACCTTGATTGTTGCGGATTATAGTGGAATAAACATGGATTCTAACTAGACATCTTATTAAGTTGATATATCAGTCATACCTCGTAAGTTAACTTCAGACTGGACTGCAAGAGGATTGTAGGAAACTTCGGATGACTTTCTGCAGTAAGCCACAACCTGAAGTTTTCATGGGGCTCCAACGAATTGAGCTCCTATAAGGTTCAACGTTTATTTCGTTAATACGTACACTATAACCAAGGAAACACCAAGGAAAATGCAAAACAAACATAAAACACCAAAGTTGCAGCAAAACAGTTTACAATGAAAACATTCCCTTGTTTACCTTTTCTAGGCTGGGCAACCAGGCAGTAACCAAATGGAGATTCTTCAAACATAGCCACTCTCCGTTACGAGCGCAATCATGCAGCTGCTGCATAGCAATATCTGCTTGGCCCTGACCCATGGCTACCTGTTGACCAAACATAAAATACGATCATCTATCTGTCGCTAATTAGTTTGGGACGGGAGGGAATGATGATACACAACATAGCATTTTAAATGAAACACTAAATTAGCCGTCAGATTCTGTAATTTCATTAAAGTAAATACATTTGAGTTGTTTATTATAGTTTTTCTTTCATACTTGTATCTTGCTTATTGACAACACTTTAGATAAAGATAATAACAAATGACAACAAACTTTCAGTTAGGATTCTAACTTCAGCTAATTTTACAGGTTTGAAAAGTATCATGACAAATTTCTAATGCTTTTAAATCTAAGCTCTCAAGACTAATTGTATCTTCCAATTCTAGATATCTTTCAGGAGGAAACGGCTCTACCAAAATCGGTACCACCACGGCATATAAGGCTAACAACATTTACCTGGTGATAATTTCCAAGTCCAATAACTTCAGCCGCCATATCCTGAAGTTCCTATAGAAGATAGATTGTAAGTTTATCAGTATCTGAAATCCTGACTTTATGGTTGGGTGCCTGTGCCGCACCAAACTATTCGATGCTATTATTTAGTTTTACTTTACTTATTTCTATTGCTTTTTGAAATTCCATGAATCCTTAACCGATCCTTAGCCTTACTCCTAGTGATCTACCTCGAGCTGTGTAAACAAACTTGTGCCAATGCTTGCTTTTTGAACATTTTAATAAATGGCTTTTTCGAATGCACTTTCAACTAGTTTTGTTGTAAGTTACTGAAAATAGCAAAAAAAAACAACACCAAAACATATTTACTTTCAATGTTTTCAGCGGTTTTTTATTTTCACTAATATGTATTCCTTCTTTGAATACTTAATAAAATTCAAAATTGCTACCTGCGATGGATCAGCCCCAGGTGAAATAACGATAAGGATCGGCTCTCCAGGTACAGTTTGTTTCACCACCTTCTTAAGATTCGGTGCTGGGGGAGATAACTCTTTCATTCCTAAAAACAGCATCACAAACAAGGTATTAACAACAGATCGACCTCAATAAAACAAAATAAGTGTTATCTTTCTTACATTTCACGTCAGCAATCAGCCTGGAATACTAAAATCGAATAATGTAATGTTAAGTGAACGGCGGAGGAAAACCTACCAAGTGATTTAGTTGCAAATAGAATCATGGCACTTTGCAGCCTGTCTGGTCTTAGGGCCTGCACGATCAACACCTTTGAACGGGGAAAGAACGAATAATAGTTAATGAACCAGTTTTGTATTACATCGACAACTTAGTTCGATTTTCAATCGATTTCTTTAGTTTTCACAAGCAATGTTAAATTGTTTTTAGGAATTTGATTTTAAAAAAGTCAAGAAAAATGTCGAGCAAAGAATGCTAAAATATTGCAAATACCTGTTGAAACAAACTGATTTTCTTAACTACTTGTGCTGGGAATTCCTGCTCACACTGAGAGCTGCGGGAGAATGAAAGCCACATGTCGGAGTTTTCCAGCTGTAAGTTGCTGTACAACTTGGGAAAGCTAACCTAAAATAAAAACCGTTAGTTTAATCAAATTTAACTCACAAGTATTCGGGACTGTAACCACCCAGCAACTACTAGAAAGTAGGTACAAGGGTAAAAAGGGAGAATATATCTTAAAATGTGATTATATAGTTTACATGCAAGCTTTGCAAATGATAGGTGTACGAGATTCCGCCAATTGTACTTCAAATGTCAAAAAGAATAGCTGAATTTACCTTCAAAGTTGAAACAGCTGATGATCGCTCAGGATCAATCCACGAGGGAATACTGTCCCGAATGCTCTTTATTGATTCCTGATCAAAAGAAATTTATGAATATTACATAAATCTTTTTGGGCATGTCATGCGGAGAGATGGGTTAGAGAGGCTGCTTATTTTAGTAAAGGTACCTGGGAAGAGAGGACAAGATAGACCTAGGAGAAGGTTCATGGATTTTATGTGCGAATCCCTTGGAATGTCACATATTGAGGCGTTTCACAAATTACAGGACAGACATGAGTGGCTCATTTGTCGCCAACGTCCATTGTGACGGTACTATTATCATTATTATATATACTATATAAATACTCTACTAGTGAATGCTTTACTTAAGTCTAACACCTTCACGTTATCCCCGACTTAAACGGTTGGTAAAAATGATTTCGGGAGGGAAGGTAAAAAATAAGATCAGAAGTGAAAACGGGCAACCTGACTCCCTAATCATGCAGTGTAGGGAAGTGTGATCGATGAAGAACTCCCTAATCCTGCAGTGTAGGGAAGTGTGATCGATGAAGAACTCCCTGATCCTGCAGTGTAGGGAGGTGTGATCGATGAAGAACTCCCTGATCCTGCAGTGTAGGGAGGTGTGATCGATGAAGAACCTAACTCCCTGATCCTGCAGTGTAGGGAGGTGTGATCGATGAAGAACCTAACTCCCTGATCATGCAGTGTAGGGAGGTGTGATCAATGAGAAACCTAACTCCCTGATCATGCAGTGTTGGGAGGTGTGATCGATGAAGAACCTAACTTTCTGATCATGCAGTGTAGGGAGGTGTGATCGATGAAGAACCTAACTCCCTGATCATGCAGTGTAGGGAGGTGTGATCGATGAGGAACCTAACTCCGTGATCATGCAGTGTAGAGAGGTGTGATCGATGAGGAACCTTACTTCCTAGTTTCAAGGTGGTTGGAGCTATAATCAATGAGAGACAATCTGATCAGCAAGCTTTTAAAAATAGATTTAAACAAAACAACTGTTATGGAAATTCAGAGTTGTTCTTATGTATTAGATAAGATATAATGCGAATTGCTAAATGAGAATGACAATAAATTAATGCAGAAATTGCTCAGGATTTTCTTCCATACTCATTTGCAGCTGGAAGACATTACATTCATTTACCTGTCTCTTGAACACAGTCGAGCTGACTATCATTCCAGAAAACACCTCCCACTCCTGTCAACAGAAACGAAAATGATTTGCTAAATAATTTACAAATAAAAAGGCCGCTAGATTGATCTCTATAATATACCGAAAACTACAATGATGTAAAGGCTTTATCTCATAAAGAATGTATTTAGTATCGTGAGCGTTTTTAATTTAATTCAGTAATCAATACAATTTATCATACATTTCTAAACATTTTACCAAAGACATTTTATCTGACAAATGTAACAACTAATAAAGATGGCCGTTAAAGAAAGATACTTTTAAACAAACTCAATTGATTTTAACCTAGCTTAAATAATTGATGAAGGAACTTTTATGCATAAAAAAAACCCCTTGAGTCATGGCACACCGTTGCAACAGAAAATGCAGATAACAATTCCAAACCGCTCCCAAAACAATAAACTATTCTTTTAACAAAATAGTTTTAATAAAAAGATTGAGATTGCGACGTTTCGAAGCGTCATCGCTTCATCTTCAGGCAATAGTAACTGAAATGTTGG
>JAOBRB020192381.1:0-12339 GCA_027575285.2 Zoanthus pulchellus
GCTCCCCACTGTAAAACCAAGACATATTTTTGAACGCTTCAGGCGGTAGATTAGATACGAGACATGTCATCGGAGGAGAAAAGAAAAAAGAATTGGGGTGGAGAAGGTACGTTGTCGACGAGACGAAATGGCCAGGAACCGTTCGCTGTTGCGGTAAAACCTTTACCCGCGGTGGTGCGTTTAGATACCACGAAGAAAAAAACCACGTGAAAAGTCGTAAATTTCGTCTTGGCGAGTAAAGCCAATTAAAAAAAACCCGGCTCCTTTAGGAGCCAACCAATTGCTCGTAAGTCAATGACCTTAAACTTCTCTTCGTCACGACAAAACAGGCTGCCTTTAGAAGCTTGTCTGTAATAATTTTTATAACATGCTGAAACAATCTTCGTTTATCAACCTTGTTTGTTTTTGCGATCAAAAACAGTCTAAAAGCGTTTATGGCAAATGAATAGGAACAAAAGCGATCTATAAACTACAAACTTATGAGTGACTTTTAAACAACTGTCTTCCTGTCGTACACTTTGTATCGCCGAGCTTAAACTTCTCTTCGTCACGAGAAATCCAATGAATTTATGACGGTAAATGTATTTAATGGCTTTTTCTTTTCAGAAAAGACCAACGTTTCAAAATCCTATCACGCGAGTGGTTTGTATTAAAGAAATTTGTTTGGTGAAAGTTATTTTCACTTCATTGACTTTAGTAGTAGGCAAAAAACTGAACATCGTTAAAAAAGTCTGTTCAAAACAGTTTTGTTTTTCTTGCTGTACTGAACTCCGTTAAGGAAATAGTTTTTTTGTGTGTTTTACGCTCGCGGGAGCCCTATTCAATCCCGCGCGTGGACTGAAACTAGTATTGCGACCTGGCCTGGCCTGATGGCGTTTTTTTGACAAAATTCGTGGTTTGAGTTGAATTTTTGCTAGTAGTTTTGTATTTGTTATTGAGAGACATAACTTAATTTATCGCCGTCCAAAACAGCTGGTCCTTGGAGCCGGATAAAACACAGCGATTAAGGATTTACAGAAAAAACAACATGCCTGATCAGCCGAGTGACAGGGAAAAGTGTCGCGCCAAGAGGAAGGTTGCCAAGTCTTCTGCCACAAGAAATGCCAACAAAATAAAAGTTAATACGAGAGAATGGAAGTGAACCCAAGATTCGTCAATTCGCCAAGAACCTAGAAGAGGCACGAGAAAGAGCCAGAGACCTCAAGAAGGAACTGGACGAGCTCGAATCAACTAATATTGAATCTGACGGGGCCTGGTTAGAAGACCTTGAAGCAGATGCAACCGAAAATCCAGATGAGATCGCTCATTACATTATTATAAAAACCATGTCCTTATTTCATTTTTTTAGTGAAGGAGACTTGGAAATACAGAGGAGCAGATAGAACTATTCAAAGTGCCCGAAAGACCCTATTTCCAAAAGAATACAAAGCTATTGAACAAAAGAACTGCTTTGACACAGCAAGCTATTAGACTTGAACCCCAAGTTTGTTGAAGACGGTCTCAAGTGATCAGAGAGCTGTTCGAAGTAGGCAGAATTCACCTTCCATGAAAGTAGATACCCAATAATCTTGCCACGAAATAATTGTATTAAAAGCTCATCGTTAAGGCTTATAACAAAAATGTGATTCATGGTGTGAACAGTTACGTACTGGCTTCATTGTTTTCAAAATACTGGATCATATCAGCAAGAGAGAAGATACGAAAATGGGAAAACGAAAACAGCATTGTCTGCCAAATAGATAATTGCACCAGTACGAAAGCAGAGACTTATCCCAATTAGAGCATTTGCTCACACAGCCGTGGATTATGGTGGAGCATTTATTACCACCCAAGTTTGAGGTAAACGCAAAATGAAGCGTCACCTGTGCTTGTTTACATGTTTACAAGAGCCGTTCACTTTGAAATGGCATTTTCATTAGATTCTGAATCATTTCCAAATGCATTCCACTAATAGTTAGTCGACGGGGATTGCCAAGAATTTTCATTTCAGAGAATGGCAAGTACAAGAACTGATAAGGCATTATTGGCATTGGTGGATCAGAGAATTGGTTACCGAGCCTAAGTGCAAGAAAAAGTAGCAACATCGCAAACTGGATTTACAAAGGAGATATGGGCTTAGGGTAGTCCCCAAACACCCAACAAGATCAGTGGCTCCTTGAAAGAATCTTAGACATCTATCCTGGAAAGGATGGTCATATTCGTGTACATGTTGGATGAAAACAGTTCATAAGGGGATATATAAGACATCAATAAAAGGGAGGATATTTCCTCCTGGACTTGTTAATACGTTTTGGGATTGTAAACAGAACTATGACAGCATCCCAAGGACTAGGTCAAACCGTATTTGTATGTTTTAGGTTCTTACAGTATGTTTCTTAGAACAACATTACAGAAGGTTAGATTTTTCTGAACTTAGTGAATTGAAAATACAGTTGTATGAAAGGACCTGTGCAACTTAAGCAACTGCTCCAAATGTTATGAAAGGCCTGTTTTGCCAGGGAGATAAATCTTTTCGGAGAAATAGCAATCCACCAGGATGACGGTTTTAGATTACCATGATAATTGGAAAGTTAACTTTTAAAGATAAGAACAATTGAATTTGCATTGGTCCTTGTATACAATTGTATTTTCATTTTTGGCATTTTAAATCTTCCAATGTAGAGGTCAGCGGTCATCACACAGTTTCCTCACTCTTATACCCTATTTTTATCACACAGTAGTTTTGATCTTAAAAACCGTTAGACTTTGCGACGCTACAAGCAGCTCCAATGATGAAAGATTCATGAATTTGTCTTAAACTGAAAAAGAAGCAGATTTTGGGGTTCTTAGTGGTTCTGTTCAGCGTTATCATTTTGAACAGCTTCTGCAGCAGAACCACAAGTTGTAGCTCAAGATAAAGATGAAAATTGTTTGACAACATATGAACTTTAGGGGAGAAAAGAAGATATTATTCCTGATCCTATGTGGTGCATATGTGGAAAATGTGATGACTAACTACTTTCTGATAAACCTACAGTAAGTTTGCTGTTGCAGAGAGATTCCATCATTTCTCAATTCAGTTTTGAAGGTTTAGATTTGAAGTGTATTTTACATCACCCTGATTTTGGCTCTTTGACAAATAAACCTATTCTCGAGCAAGTTTGCCTTTTGATGAAAGACAAATGAGAAAGAAGCTGTAATCTATGAAGGTTTCTTTGAGGTTTAAAGACGATGTAGTACTTAAACCATTATTTTATGGAACGATAGCTGTTGCAGTAGGAAGCTTGCTCACTGACATTTGAAACAATAGCGACTTGAAAGCTCCCTCAGCTTTGGCATAGTTGCGCCGGTTTTTACTGATTGTTTAGCCTCGTGAGTGTTTTTCTAACCTAGAAGACCTCCCAGAAATGTTCTCGCTTATTAGGGGAAACGTGTGTCTCGAGTCACTACAGAATATTAGTGCAGGCTCTTGGGCATTTCCTGCAAGGTTGTAACAAATGACCAACACGGAAAACTGGAGATGGCACATCACATTCGCAGCCACCTAAGAGATTTTCAAACCAAATGGTACACTATTTAGAATCCTTCGGTTTTATTTATAAATTCATTTCTTAAAACTTTCGTCTTTTAACATGAGTATGGCACGTGACATTTACCAAACTTAATACTGTTTGCCATGAGATATCAACTATTAAGGAGGTCAATATTGGGTGCGCCTTGTACTGGATATAAACCATGACTTGGGAAGCAACTTGCAAAAACAGAATTTAGACATCTTCGCAAGGTGGCAGTCACGTAGACTGTCAATTGATCATACCTTCAGGATTGTTAAGAATGTTAGCATACAGTATGATCAGGAGGATTAAAAAATGTTATGTCTAGCAGAGGCTTGTATCGTAATTAGTAAACAAGTTGATATTAGTGTTATTGGTTGTGTTTCGTAATAATAATAGTAATACTTAACAATTATTCCACGAGCGTGCGTTGGAAATCAGATGCTACGCGCGTCGTTGGTTATACTCATCTCATATCCAACAAGCGCGAATGGAACAATTGTATTATTAAAACAAAAACCCAACGCCAAACTTCCCAACTCTAACTTTGTGGGAAGAAACCCGATGTTACAAAAATGTGGTTGTGTTCCAATTACTATTTCTAATGTAATTTTAATACAGCAACATAATGATTTTCCTTATAGTGTACCTACACAGACCATTTACGTCATTAAAACAAAAATAGGTGCCCCTATACGGTAAACTTCTCAGCAAGGTCTTTGGAGACGCAATATAGCAGAGTTATTACCCGTTAAAAAATGTATAAACATTTAAAATTTGCCATTAACCTACTCAAGAAGACGTAAATTTTTTACACTGTTGCAGTCAAATTCCAAGCTGTGGCAAATGTGTGCAAATGTGTGCAAAAACTTGCTCTTTGTGTTAAGACACAAATTGATCATTGCTATGTGCAGGGCTTCTTAGCATAGGAATGTAAAAACAAACATTCAAGAAACTAAAAACTTTTTTGAATCTTTAGAGTTTATAATTAGCCTTTAAAAATTTGTGTTGAGACTTGTCCAAAGATTACTGTTTCTAGGCCTTACTCTATACTCTATTAACACCAATTTACCTTACGAAGGACAAAGAAGAAAAAACTATATTAGCCAGCCGACAATTATTGGGTAAGGAGTATGTTACTATCATGGAAGTGGCTAGTGCTAAAAGGGCTCACTTGTATCAAGTTCTCCTGGTGTCCAGCAGGGACCTCATTCCTACAGAAACTTTGAAATTGAGAAGAACAATGCCTTATTAACGAGCCATGGCTGTTTTGAGTCAGAAATGACACTATCTTTAGAGACTCGATGGGACCTACAATGGTGGATAGCTTACCTACAAACTACACACAAAAACATTCCGCCAAACCATCAACATGTTGACATGAATACTGATGCCTCAAAAAAAGAGCGGGGCAGTATGTAATGGGTAGTCAGCCAAGGGTATAAGGTATATACATGAAAGGGGCTGTTACATCAAGGAGCCAAAAATTTTAGCTGTTCATTTTGTACTCCTATCATTTGTTAGAGAACAGTTGCAAAAAATTGAAATTAATTATTATGTAGAGTTCAATGTCAAATAAAATTCTTATATCAATCAAAACTGGTTTTGAAATAATTCGTTTTCCACAACCTCTACAATAATAATTACAGTATTTCCTTGATTAACTAAAATTACATTTTTGGGAATCGCAACAAAAATATAATGCAAAAACCTGATCAGTAGAGTTAACAGAAGCAAGAAAAAAAATTAAAAAATATATATAAAATGAAATATACTAAAGCTTTTGACCACAAGATCTCTTACAATCTCCTATTTCATCAAAACGTTTTGAGCAGTTGAGTGTATAGTACACATAATTTTTATGCTCAAAATCCTATAGGTATACAAAATATTCAATAACAAATTTTTTATTTGTAGTACTTGGGGCTTTAGAATGGGGCAGTTTTCTGACAGAGCCCTACAAAACACAAAGAACTATTTCCATCAAGTATAATTTTGTATTGTACAAACTAATTAAGCAATTTAATTTAAAGCCGGTTATAATTTGTTTTTCCCCTCCTTGTCTCCCGCTTCCGGTTGATCTTGCTCAAATCTCCGTTTCTTTCCAGCGTTTTCTTTCCTCACTGAAAGATTATTGTTAAAATCAAACAATTTCTCAACTATAGGTTGTTGAAATCGTTCTGTTTCAGAGTTGAAAGTATATTTTATCATTTGAATATACAAGGCTTGAGGATAGTTGTAAAACATGTGAAGTACGGATATGCTTGGAATACACATTAATTAAAACATGTTTGCTATGAAATATAACCCTACCCCGGTAATATGACCACCCCGTTAATACGACCACTTTATTTTGGCCCGTTGGTGGTCGTATTAACGGGGTTCCACTGTACATAGAAACAAATAAGCTCTTAAAAACTACCATAAGAATTTTGTGAAGTCTTCCAGTATATAATGATGCTATCTTTGCTTTCTTTAACAATTAATCATAACTAGACAATGAATCATTAATAATAAATCACAAAATACGTTTGTTCAAAGACTCTAGCTTATCACAATTTCTAGTGCCAGAAAAATGCCTAATACGAGAGCAATATTGAAAATTCTCTCAATCTGGTCTGGATAATGAGCAACGAGTCTTTAACTACAAGCTGTCCAGAATGCGAAACACTTCAGAATACTGCTTTGAAATTATGGCCAACCGATGGAAGCCTTTTCAATTATCTATAGAACTTTCCACGGAGACTATAATCAACTTGGTCTTGTCAGCATTGAGCCTACACAATTATTTGAAATAAATTTCTTCAGCATCCAATGTGATTTGAAAACTAATTTTAATTATATAAAAATTGCTCTGTTTTACTTACCGTAATCATTCCAATGTTTTATGCTTTTGATCAAAATAGACAAAAAATTATCATTACAAATATATTTTCCTATTTTATAATATTTTGATTTTGAGAAGATCACTACTTGGCCATCTTAGCTAGTAATTTTAATGATCAATGTAAATTTGGTTAACTTTACGATAGTGAATTCATAACGGACACTGTTTAACTATAAAACTAAGCAATAAAATGTTCATTTGACAACGTAGTATAGTACAGTCTAACTAATTATTTTGTACAAACTTAAGAGCAATTGAGGCTGAAATGGTTCAACAAATTTACGAATAATCTCAGGCTGAAATCATTTATTAAAAAATTTATCAAAAATTATAAAATAAAAGCTACAGACACTACACTGACCTTCTGAGACGAGTCAAGCAGCCATTCTTGGCGCAATACAGAATTCAAGACATGGTGTTAGTAATAAATAAATGTTTTAATAAAACAGTACCTGCTCCTAGTTCTAAACTAATAGAAAACCGAAGCGCCAGCTACAATTTAATAGGACAAAACATTTTATCGATACCAAGAGTTATTTCAACGAAATACTGGCTTAAATCTTTTGGATACTTTGCACCAAAAACTTTGAATGAATTTAACGATTAATTAAAAGAAAAAGCAGGAACACTAGCGGGTTTTCGTGTATTACCATTTTCTAAATTTTATAGGGCACTACTAAACAGCGAAACAGCGTTTTTTTGGGTAGGAACAAAACCTTGCCTGCCGTATTTTTTGTTTACTTTCTAAAAACAATCAAATACTAAAGCAGTATAAACAACAACACAAACTGACACCTGTCAATCAAGAAATGATGACGCCACTAGTCACGTGACATTGGGAAAATCCTTACAACTCCTTTAATTTAAAACATAAGAATATCAAACTTTGTCAACATCATCCCAGACGAAATGTTGGCCCACGACAGTCAACATGCGATGACGTCATCAATCACGTGACATTAGGAAAGTGCTTTCGTTTGGTATGCTGCAGGTATTCGGACAGCAGATCTTTAATTTCCAGGTTGTAAGTTTAGCGACAAAGTGAAAGTTTATCATGTTGAAAGGAGAATGACTGATAAATAAGATTGATACTGACTGCAGGCTACCAATGCTAAACAGCGAAACAGTTTTTTTGCATAGGGATATCTTATAGAGAAACACTGGTTTTTTGTAAAGGAAAATATTCTTCGAAGATACAGATATACTTTTGGTATATTTTGTCAGCGAAAGGTTGTGGTAACAATTTTTTAAAATGAACAATAAAATAGCCTGGAGCAAGGTTAATGCCAGACGTGCATGTCAAATCCAGCGGCCTGTGCTCTCCATTTTCCCGCCATAAAAGGATCAAAGGTGGTGGATTGTGAGAGTGAGTACTTTTTTACATTTTCTGCTTGTTCTAAGATAATTTAACTATCTTATTTCTCTTTCATTAAAAATTACATGCCTCATCGGATTAATTTTTAAGTACATTTGGCGAACGAAAATGCAAGCACTGACGTTAGTGTGCAAGGATCAGATGTCTGATGAACTGATGCATCAGTCGGGCATATGCTTCATTCTTATTATCTTTCCGAGATTCCACTGTTTCTTTATTATAAAATACAGTCTTTCATTTTATTTATTTTACCTTTTTTAATGTTTTCACAGTAATATCTGAAGCAATTCGCATACCAACGGAAAGATGCAAGGTACGAATTGTCTTTCCTTTTTTATAAGAACATTGAGGTTCAAATTTGCTCAGAAATTTAAGAATGACTGCCTTTAAGAATTGAGAATCGTCTGTCAACGACAATTTTGGCGAATCCCTCATATTTTGCCCTATCCTTTGGTGAACTTTTTTTAAAAGCCATATTTAAAAGCTTCAGCCAATTTTAATTTGGATTTTTTTTGTGAAAACGCGAAAAATGTTTGTTTTGCTATCTAACAAAATGTTCAATTTTACCGCGAGAACCAAGCAACGGTAAAGTCTTAAAATTGATTCAATTGAAACCAAACTTCACATAACAGGGCCGTAAGCCAGCGTCAGGCAGGGAGGGCAAATGCACTCCCTAAATTCTGAACCGGAAGTAATATATTCTATATTAAAATTTTAAAAAGCATTTTTATACTATTCTGAACCTTCTTATGATCGCCATTCAGAACAAAAAAAATATTATTATCAATTATCACGTAGATCAGAATATATTTATTATATTATGGTCGGAAATTGGCTTTGTCCTGGGCTTGACCAAGGAAGTCACACAAAGTCCGAGCGGGGAATTTGTCTCAGAAAATTGGCGGGAACTGTCAGAAAAATTGGTCCATGTACTCGTCTGCAAATCTTATTTTTCTTCTGTCATGTCGGCACGCGGTAAAAAATGACAATACGTGAGTTTTTCCAACCGGTTCAACCTTTTCAAAACCCAGCTTTAGCCAAGAAACAAGAAGGTAAGTTTTCTCTTTCAATTTTAATCCGAGAAAAAAGCAGAGTTTTCTCGAGGAGGATTCGGAAGAGAAAAAATTATTAATTTAACCGGAGCCTGTCTAAGTTGCCCCTTGCTCGCGCTGTCACACCATAAAAAGAGATTTGTAATACCACCGAATGTGCACATCACTAGTTGCTATATATTTATACTTCACTGGATATCGGTTTGTTGCTCCAATCATCGTGAAGAAATCCTGAGACTTTGGTTTGAAAAGTAAATCTATCCAAAGTTTTTCGATTCATTAGCCACAAACACAGAGAGTTGGTCTGCTCACACAAGCGACGCAGTTGCAACATGCACAAATGTTAGTAAAAATAACAATTGATTTACAATTGAAACCTAATTGACCAAAAACTGACTCAACTGCGTTAAATGGCCACAAGGCCTGAAATATTTTTCTGTCCTCATATCTTGGGTTTCTACACGCACAGTTTCTCACGACTCTGAAGCTACTTCTGACAATTATTCAACGCCGAAGCAGTTTTAACAGTCGTATGTTTACTCTGGTGCAAGACAGCAATTTTAATTTCATTTCTTTTGTGAAGAAGTTGTTTAAAAAGTTTGCACTCTCTTACTATCCGCAAAATGATCCTGTAAAAAATATTTAACCAAGACACAACCAAATTCGCAATGGTAGAAAGTACTGAAGCGTTTCAGTACTCAGTCCCGTCCGAATAAATATAGTGTGGGAAAACGGAAAGTTTCAGAGCGTGATCAAAAAAATAAATACAAATTCGCATACCAAAATTAGCTGGGTCGGTTGGTCGGAGGAAATAAAAAAAATCGAAGAAGACATATAAAGTCATACAATTCCTTTAAAACAAACACTTTTTTTCACTAAAATTTGGAATGACTCATGACTCTATTTCGCTATATAATTAGTGCCTTTATCTGTTAGTATATTATTGCATTCATCAGACCACTCTCACTGGCACTACAGTCTAAATCATCTGACTTGGTAGAAGCCTACAAGGATGCTCAAAACCTTGTCAAAGTACTGGAAAAAGTGAGAAATGATAAAGAGAGGTATGGGAGATTGTTCACACGAGCGTCAGAAATCGCAGCTACAGTTGACGTAGAGCCAAGTAAGCCAAGAACTGCTGCAAGACAGAGGAAGAGCTAACGCCCCAGCAAACAGTACACAAGAATACTACCGCTTGAATTTTTTCTAGTCATTCGTAGATCATGTCCTGGCGCATTTGAAAATGAGATTGTCAGAGGAGATAAAGGACGCAATGCTTGGTTTCTACTTAATTCCAAACCAGCTCAACAACCTGACTGATGAGGTAATAAAGAAGGTAAAGGTAGAATTCCAAGATGACTTGCCATATCCAGACAGTTTTGATGCGGAGGTGAGAAACGCACCACTTCAGTTTCAACAAAAACAGCAAGTACAATAAAACCACGCCAAATAACACCAGATTGTTATGTAGACTGACATTGTTTTTCATATTTTGCAGGTTTTAAGGTGGAAATTTAAATTTGGAGACAAACCTCTCGATCAGCTATCTTCAAGCCTAAGGGAGGCGGCCAATGAGTGCAAAGAAGTGTTCTTCCCAAATATTCTGTCCATTTCGCTGTTGCTGTTAACCCTTCCTGTGGGCACGTACTCTTGTGAAAGATCATTTAGTTCTCTAAGGAGGCTGAAAACTGGGCTGAATGAATGAGCATTCATTCAAAGTCTGATGCACTGCGATCTCTATCGTTCTTTATTAGTGCTCAAACGTTGGGATGGGGGCAGCAATAGAAAGATCGCACAGTTGTCTTAATTTGTAACTAGCTTGGAATTGTGTGATTAGCCATAAACCTTGTTTTAGCAACTAAGATGTATTAGTTTTTTTGGCTGTTTTCAAATCTTTGGAAAATATTACTTCAGTAGAGCTAATGGTTTGCTAAGGCTTTCGCATAGTAATAATCTAAACTTAGTAAAACGGAAAACCCTCTCAAAAGGAACTAAAACGCGTCTGTAGCAAACCATTTTTGAAATATTTTCCTTTCTTAAAAATGCCCCCCCCTAAATTTTGAGTCTGGCTACGGCCCAGAAAACATCATTGCCTAAAAAGCTAGCAAACGATTTGGTTCATGTTGGTAATTTAGCCGCTAAATCTGGTCCGAAGCCAGAGAAAAATTCACAAAATCTTTTTGCAATCTCACTCAATTTGGTCACTAATTTGATATTCGGCCATTTTAAAAGTAGAAGGCAACGTATTTCCTTTGCTACTACGACGATTACTTACCTCATTAAGTAAACACCAAATGAATTTCATGTTAGATTTATATTCAGCAAGTTTGTTGTCATAGTACTCTCGTTGGGCTATTCTTAATGAATGATTAAGCTTATTTCTAAAAATCTTGAAAAGGCACTCACGGAAGAAGTTGGCAAACAGAGAAACTTGTTATACGCTAGATCCTTTTTCTTGATCGATTTCATTAGACCTTTTATTATCCAAGGTTTTCTGAGGATACGCTTTCTAGCTCTGATTTTCTTTAACGGAAAACATTCATTGTACAGTGACATAAAACTATCAAGGAAACTATTATAGGGATAACAGGGGTCATTAGAATTTAGAACATTATCCCAGCTACACCGCTCTAGCTCTAATCTAAACACGTTTCTCTTGTTGGCGCTCACTTGGCGAAATCAAAACTTCTTTAAAACTCTTTTAAACTCACCTAAACTCTCACAAAAATCACTGTTTACAAAGCACCGGCAACAAGAGATTACAGTTATGAAAGAAAATAATTATGATTAATCTTAAGATCAATTTGAACGCTACTGAAAGACACGCTTCCGATACATAATACAAAGATAACAGATGGTTGCCATGCAAAAAGGAAAATAGTTTGCCAGTCAGCATGGCGTTGCTATGGGAAGATCGGTCACGTGATGAACTCCTGCAAAAGGCCTATTTAAGCTCTACAGTCAAGATTATTTGAAAGAATTTAAAAAACAAGCAAGTGATCATGATCAAGCAACTGATAACAAAAAAGTTATCAAGTAGTGTTGCATTGTGAGAAGTAATTCTTGAAGGCCTCGTAATTAAAGAAAAAAAAATTTTTAGCATACATAACATCCAAAAATTCCGACGTTATTTGATGGCACTGGTGCTTCACTAAAATTAAATTATAGTCGCCTAGCAACGCGCATACATTGTTATTTTTGAAAATAGAACACACCATCTTCAAATTCAAAGTTGCCGTACAACGTTCGTTTTTACACGCCTTACACGCGTGAGAATGATAAATCGAACAAGGCTTGACACACTTGAAACAATACGAATTAAAAAATGCCACAGGCGACCTCAACCAGTCAACATGCCCATCATCATACAACAACGTTATCTGTGTAGCAGCACTCGCGTAAGCGTCACCACCGCCATACATCGTCATATAACGTTGCTTCACGTCGTGAATAACGATCTTGTACTTCGGCTGATGGTGGTCTTTGTTCAAG
>JAOBRB020192468.1:0-12338 GCA_027575285.2 Zoanthus pulchellus
GTATATATGCCCCGAGCGGGAATCGAACCCACGTCTCCCTGATCACTAGTCGGGCGTGCTAACCACTACACTATCAGTGGGTTAGCGTGAGGATTCCCGGGCCCAATTCACTCCAGTAGCATTAGGCCGCACTTGCACTACAGATTACTTCACGCTAATCCACTACTAATCCATACTTAGGTTTAGAATTCAGTTTTGTTTTATCAAAGTCTAAGCTCATAGATGATACTAGTTTTTGATTTTGAGATTGGAAAAGCGATATTATAGATTTTAGATCTTTTTTTGTTTAGCTCATAAAAAACATTTTCCTTTTGTGTCGATATATAACAGCCGGCAATGTTCCCTTGTCTCAAAATTAAAAAAAAAGTCAGCAAAATATTTTATAAAGTTGATAGGCAACCAAACCACAATAGACGTATGTACGTGAAGGGGGCTAACCAAACCTACCAGCTGTGCAGTTAACAGCGCATGGATGGTTACACCGTTTGATTCTTGGGTCAAACCATAACTGGAGTCCATTCCTCTCCTTGCACTTAGGGCATGTCAGCATGTCATCCTCGCACCGGTAAAAGCGACTGCAGTCTGCTTCGAAAGGAGAATCCTGTGTAACCTGAAGTCCCGTGCAGTTCACTTTAAAAAATGCAAATTGTTACGTTAATATATAGAAAATTAATTCTATGGTTCACTTTTTAATTGCGAACTAAAAAGAAATTGAAAATACTTTGGTCAAAGTTAAACGTAACGTTTTCCTCTTGAACTATATTGTTTTGAATTTCAACTTTTAAATTTTGTGTGTTATTTCTGAATGTTAGAAATGATTTCCAAAGATTAAAACTTTTGGCCTGTGACAGTCATAGCAGCCCAAGAAAACCAACTAGAGATTAAAGATACATAATTTATGTTAAAAAGACTCGCAAAAACTAATCTAACGTGATAAAAGTTTGGGCTTTGTTTTCAACATTTCGACTGTCAATTACCAGTCTTAATCAAGTTTTATTATCATAGGATAAATTGTTACAGCTTTATATATGTTTAAAAAAATTATGGACGGAAATTACAAAGATATAGTTAAATCGTTTGTTTATACGAAAAGGTTCGACGGTTTTAGCTTTTTGAATGTAATACACCTCACGAGCTTTCCTTACGCAATCACTATTAGACTTAACATCTCAAGTAGAATAAAAAGCATATCTTTGAGAGAATGATTAGACGAAAACTGCCGTATGAAAATAGCTGCCATCTGGGCTTAAAATAGGACGCCTGTGTTCGTGAAAGCGGTCTTTTAGGCGGCGTTTAGTTTTGCAAATAAATTGTTTGCCGCAAAGATTACATTGTATATCATATCTTCACGAGTAGGGATTGCTTAACGGGGTCCTTAAAACATATTCCTATTCTGTGTTGACCCATTAAAAAACATCCCAAAGAAAACTCTCATAAGGCAGCGTTTATGTATTCATCAAAGTAAAAAAATTAAAAATCCGAAATATTTATATTTTCATCAATTATTTTAAAGCGCTGACACACGATGCAAAATTTGATGCAACATTGCGCGCAACAAATTTGTTTCAGCGTATGTCCACCGATGAGTTTTGTTGCATGCAACATTGCACGCTACAAAATAGAAGTTGAATCGTTGCTCTATTCTTGGAACATTACGCGAAAAACGGTTTTCTTGTCAAAGGACTTCATATTAGATACCATTTTGATTGTTGCAAACTGCTTCACGGATAAGAACACCACGTTATCACGAAAAATGTTGCAACGTGTGTCCACCTCCAGAACATTTGTTGCGCACAATGTTGCATGAAATGTTGCATCGTGTGTCCGTGCATTAAAAGTTTGTCTCTTACTTTTGGCTTCGAATTTGCTAGGTTGGTAAGCAGGCCCACTATAATATAAGCCGGATCAAAAACAGGTGCGTCCTCATACACAACAAAAGCCCATAGTTCACACGATATGGTCATTAGAAAGTTGGCTTCCTCACAGATTGTACAAACACTAATTTTCTTGAGGCAAATTGTAAAATCTTTGAAATTGCAAAGTCAGATAAGATATTAGGCCTTACTGTAACGAACTACCTTAATAACATTATTGTGAAAGCGTCCTAATGAATTTATTTGCTTAAGCAACTTAAGTGTGCTGGCGCATCTATTTGTTCCATCCTAGAATATGCTTGTTAGGTCTTCCGTTCTAGCTTGCTTGCCTATTTGTCCAACCAAATAGAGAGATTTCATAAAAGAGTCTTAAAGATTCTGTTTTCAGAGATTTCGTATTGCAAGTCCTAGAAGGTGCAGTTCTCAAAGCACTCTTTTATAGACGCGAGGAATTATGTAAAACCTTTGTATAAACAGATAATAGAGAGCGATGGCCAACAAAAACTCACTGGCCTGATGCCTGCGTGTAGGAAAAATGAAAGATATCACTTTAGGAAAAAGCGTATGTTCTCAATGCCGTTTGCGAAAAACAAACAGGTGTAGAAATACTTTTATAATGCACTATGCAGACAAGGAACGATTGTAAATAGATTTGTATTATAAAATTATTAGGTATTTACTATAATATAGTTAGAAATTCTGTAATTTTGAACCTTTTTTACATGTAAGTTAGCGTATAGCTGCTACTTGTGCTATTGAATAAACAATTATTGTTATTATCATCATTATTACACAAAAGTCCTATGTTTCTTTTTCAATGTAAACGATTTTAATAGCTTTTGTATTCTTTAGTGAAGAACGTTTAACGCAGGTCTAAGTCAATACTTGATATAATACAGCAATGTGACTGGGGTAAAATTGGTTATTTTCATGTAGTCTCGTACTTTAAAAATAGTGATGCAAAATATTTAAACAAAATTTACTTCAATAACATAAGACACGTGGCTGATGTGTATTGTGCCTTCTGTCTGTGTGTATTGAATGCTGGATAATTTATGTTCGTCTCTTGCACAAAAAAACTTTTACAGTTGCAGGAGTGTATTTTGAATTAGCCAATTTCAAAAACACTATAATAGTTCTTGTCTGTTCCTCCAAAGTTTTTGCTAAGTTTTTATTATGTTTTGGAAATTATCCAAAAAGAAACTGGAAGCAATGCTTATGAAAATTTCGGAGGGGCAAACAAGGAGTATTATCGTATTTCTGATATGGCAAAATGAATAGCCTGAAGTGGTTGGCGCAGTTGGTAAGATCTCTGCTTTCCACCTACAAGGGCCCTACTTTGATCCAGGTAGGTTGTCGAGATTCGAATAAATGATAATCAAGTAAACCGTAATCGAGTTAATTAATTGTTCTATCAGGAACATGGCAAGTCTTTCAGAGATTTGTGCTGCTAAATCCTTTTTTATATTTTGTGTGGCCTTCTCTCCTACCTAAGCCAACTCAGCTTCCCATCTTTCCAGGATACTTAAATGAGTACCAGTGTCTGCTGGGAACTAATTCGTGTGCCGGCCGTCCAAGGTAGTCAAAGACTCTCATACGCTTAACACTACAGAAACCGGAGATAAGGATTTAGCAACACAACACTGTGAAAGACGTGCCATGTCCTGATAGAGCAACTTGCCTATGTACGGCATACTCGATTATCAATTTTTCCTAGATGATTTAGTTTAGTGTTATTACCTGTACATGGATGTGTGTTGCATGGTAGAGTCTCCATTGCGAACCCTTCACAATCATCTCCCATTCCCGACGGAGGGGGATTCGTGCAGGTACGCTCGCGTGTTTGGCTGCCCGTTCCACAACATTTAGAGCACTCACCCCATGGTCCCCAATTGCTCCAGTCTGTAGGAAATGAACATTTGTTAAATACGATTCATACAAGCAAACCCAGTTTGCTGGAACCATTATTCGATTGTTAAAATTGATTATGGGTGAAAAAAATACACTCAATTCTAAAAAAACTAAACGTTTTCGAATGTTAAAGTTAATCATCAGTAATGATTATGATGATGATCTTGTATAATAGAAAGCGTTTAGTTTTTTTTAGATTTTAGTGAAAACTTTTTTTTTACCCATAATCAATTTTAACTCTTAACTAGGTGAAATTATGAACATATACTTATTCAACTGGTTTTAGCTCGTGGAGAGCAATCGAGATTGTTGGGAAATCAGGCATAAACAGTAGAAATATTGTAATTGATTCTTGATCTTGCCAGGTTCAGCAGGCACATTCATGTAAACGTTAAATGGTCGTTAAGAATGCTGTTATTCAGGTACCAAGTAAAAACGTTCAATAATTATGTTACCCAAAATTTCGGTATTCGGTCAGGTGCCTGTAAGTAGGAGCGAGAAACTTCAATATTCTAGTGTCACTGCGTTTTTACGAAACGACCTATTTTTAGATCAGTGCTCGCGAGCTCAAACCAATCACATGCGTCTATACTTAATCAATAACATCACAGATAATTTGTATGAATTGCCTGGTTCCTTTGGGACTGAAACTTCTATTGAAACCAAAAAGCGATTTAAAAAGATATCAGTTCGTGAAAACGCCGTGATATAGGTCTATTATGGGAGTTGCTCGCTCCTACCTATGGGCTCGTGATTCGGTACATGACCAGCACAAGTGGTTTATAACGCGCACAGTATATTAAGGCGGGACTTAACCTAAATAAAAATTATTTCCAACTTAAAACTTTTCAAGGAATTTATACCGTGTTTCAACATATGACTACTAAACATGACAAGCAACTGTCTCTTGTTACCATGGTAACAGAGCAATGTTTTTTTCTCCTGCCACACTAAAATAAAGCTGCAGAGTTACCTTGTTTTAGGATTATTTCAAAAAAGGTTTGTCTACATAATATTCAGGCACTATATAGTGGACAACTTTATAATTACATTTTGGAAGAAAGTTTGCAGTGAGGCATTTTTGCCTAGATCCTAAAGCTCAAAACTATATTGGGTAAATAAAGAAATGCAGGAGTTTGATTTCAACACTTTTTCAAGAAACAACAGTTGAGAAGGGTTTGTGACACATTAAAAGAAAGAAAAATGTATGAGTTAACCCAAGATTTGAAGCTAAATGAGATGGATTGCACTTAGATTTCGTAAAGTTATGAATGGACTCTATGAATGTGAAAAACAACAAATTTTGCTTGAAATACAAGCTGTTTGAACACTTTTACTTTACTTTCATCTTTCCATTAAAAGAAAAAACATAATAAAACAATAAAATGGAATTTTTATTGACAAACCAGAAAAAACCGATCTGAAACCACTCATTTCTTGCTGGCATATGCAGTCGATCAGTCACATAACACAAATCTACCCCATTGCATCATGGAAAACCCCGGACGTTTTGCACAGGGAAACACCAGTGCCCACAAATGAAAACTTTTTATAGAAGTCTCAAAATAAAATTAACATTTTGTACCAAAAACCCTGTAGACTTTTTAGCCTTTCAAATGTAAAATGCACTTGGCTGGGACTAAGGCAAACGCTCGTAGGGCCCCTTTTCCATGATACATCAAGCAGCCAGTGCTCGAAGCAAGAAAACTGGCTTATTTTGCTATGGGAATAAATAGTTCTTCGATATTGGCAATTTTTAAGCCTTTTCAGCTCTTAATGATGAGCACTGTTACCCACGATTTTCCCAAAAGTGCCACAAAAGCATTATTTGAAAAAAGCATTTATTTTACCTGAAACCGCTTGTCAGGATAACAAATTGAAAAACGATGCGGAATGTCATGTGACTATCGTTTACGTGTCATCACATACACAGGCCATAGCCAGTCTACCAAGTTTTAATTTAAAATAATAGAGTTTTATAGGACCTACCCTGCCCCCCCCGAAAAAAAAACCTTCTCTATTTCATACATTTTTTTAGGTTAAGCACTGCCTTAATCAATGAAAAACAGTCAAGATACAACAGTTCCCTGACACAGTATCTCACTTACTCCACAAGCTTACCATGTACCACAGTTAACCCAGTAATGAGCAACTGTCAAGATACAATAGTTCCCTGACACAGTATCTTACTCGCTCCATGAACTTACTACAGGATATCTTTGATAATTCATTAGATGAAAGGAGAAAAATCAAATCAAAAAGCAAGACCAATTTATGAACTACATCCAATTTCAAATGTTTTAAAGAAGAGCATTTCATTTTTTTCAGCTTTCTCTCTGCATCCTTTTCTAGTGTTGTGAACACCACATTCAAATTAGCTTTTGAAATATTACTTTTTATCTTTAACATGAAAAAAAAAAACAGCTGTCAACTTCACATTCACATATTTCTGTACTTGCTTTTCAGAACATGTTAGGCCAGTGATTATAGCAAATCAAATTGGCTCGCTAATTATGCCTTCAGGCATCAAGTTTTTTGTTTCTATGACTTAGTTCTGTTTGTAAAACTTAACTATATGAGAAAAAATGTAGTTTTGCTCATGGCCTCGAATCTGATTCACAGTACGGGACTCAAAATTTAAAGCTGTTGTAAGAAATAAATATAACTTCGTAAGGAGACCAGTTCATCAGGCTTAAGTTATGTTTAAAACTATCTGAAATTTTGCCTATTTGTCCTATCATGATCTTTCAGACAGCTTTCGTATCATATAGGTTTAAAAGAAGTTAAAGATGGCGGTGGGTGTGTTAAAGTTGAGTTCTCTTTCTTCTTTGGAGTACATTTTTAATAACTTCTTTAAATTCTCACCTGCACTTGTATTATTACAAACGGCTGTATAGGTAGCCTTTAATCCCTGCTCTTCGTTGTTGCTGTCAGATTTAAACTCAATCCGAATTGCTGTCCCATTGGATATGATCTTCTTTATTTGCACAGTAAGGCTACAAAATATTTTAGCAATTATGACAGATTCTTCTAAAGCGCCATCTTTGATTATGAATATGTCAAACCATTTTTCAATCTTTAAGGTGAGGATAGTCAAACAAACAACGCAGCCTTCAGGAGCTTTTATTACCCACACAATATGCTGATTCGGACTGTAATTACCGGGAAAGTTTGGCGTGGTAAACTCCTGCAAGGTTTCATTGGCACAAAGGTCAACTTTGTCCGCAGCACCTCGACCTAACAAAGTAAAAAAGGTAGTCATGCACTACATTTAGATACAGCAATAAAACATTCTCACCTTTGGTGGGTGATATAGAGCAAGTGGATCTTTCAGTAGTCTGATTTGTTTTTCAAATAGAACGTTTTCTTGAGTACCCTGTGTGACTTCTATCACTCCGATGCATGTCCATTCGGTTACCCTGTGGTTATCAGTTTCGCGACCTCATCATCTTATACAGAACCATAAACCCTAAACCCTAACCCTAAACCACTAGAGCTCTAAGTGCTTTACAAACAAACAAAGATCATAAAAATTTGGGGCCTTGGAAAGTCCGCTAAACGGATCACATGTTATGGCGCAAATCGGCATCCAATAAGAAGCTATGTGCCCTCAGTTGAGGAGACAGACAACAACACCGGGATCACCACCCTGCTATTTGCGCGAAATGTGAGGTTTCTTTTAAGTCCCTCAACAACGTGATCGATAGATTAGATCTAATCTATGGCTTAACGTTTGTATCCGAAAATACGCGAAAGTCTAACCATTTCCAGATATTAAAACAAAAGCAAAACTTTCTTTTTAATTGTTTTAAGACCCTGAGAGTTAGTCTAGTCGGGTTCGAACACAAGCTTCCCCCACAGCCGACTGGCACCCTAACTAACTGGGCCGCAACCAGGCGGCGTTCTTGTATTATGCAGAAGAAGTATTTTTGATCTTTTTGCAATAGCTCCACTCTTCTGTGTGGGAGGCCGGGGTTCAATTCCCGGCCGGACCCTCACTCAGGTTTCTTAAATAACTGAGGAGAAGGTGCTGCCTTTCCTCTAACATCTGCAAATGGTTAGACCTTCGTGGCTTTTCGGATAAAGACGTTAAACCGTAGATCCAGTCTCTTGACCCTCTATCGCGGGACTTAAAAGAACCCATGCACTTGTCGAAACGAGTAGGGTAGTGATCCCGGTGTTACGGTCTGTCTGTTCTTCTGAAGGCATTCGGCTTGATGATATTTTATGTGAGCCTCTCTAGCGTACTATCTATAACCCTCAACTGTCAAATCTTGTACTAATTATTGTAAAGCGTCTTTGATCAAATACATGTGGAAAAGGCGCTATATAAATGCTAAAGTTTATTATATTTATTATTTTTATTCGTTCAAAAAACTACTTGACGGTGTACCCACTACACGCGAACAAAGAAGATGATTAGGCTTCATATTTAAGGAGGCAGTTCAAACTTCGCACTTTTTGTTTATAAGAACAATTTTAAGAACAACGAAGCTCAAATTGGCTAAAACTTAAGAACATTTTAAGAACAAACTAAGGTAAGATTCCGAATATATATGAAAACATTTTGTGTAAAGGCTTCTTTAAAAAATAAGCGTATTTTTCGGTACTCATTACAGATGATTGTTTTCTTAAATACACGTACGTACCTTTTTTATAAGAACAACTCAGGGGGGATCGCAGCAGGGCCTGGACCCGAGTCACTTTGGTCACTGCTTAGCTAGTGAGCTGTCAATCAACTCATGCTTATTAAGAATTCAAGAATTCAATAAGGCGAGACGATCTATCATATCACAGTCATTGTCAAATAGAAGTTTACTATTTCTATCATAAAATTAATCTTCATCAGTTCTAGTTCTGTAAAAACTGTGAGAACTGCCAGTTTGCAAACGGTACGCTTGAGATCTTTTTCAAGTTTAAAAGTATCTTGATTTTAAATTTGCATAATAAACTGAATTTAACAAAATCTGTATTTATTTTGTCTGATTCTGTTTTTTAAATGGAAGTTTTACTTTATGAACGAGTTAAACTATAGAAAGTATTTTCTACATAAATTTGCGATGTAAAAAAGTTAAATACTAATCTTTTGCTTAAAAAGATAAGGCCGGCATAAAGATATTGTAAAGTTTTATAGACTGAGTTGATCTAGCCAACTACAAGTTGAAGATTCTAGATATTAGCAGGAAGAAAAAAGTTAAAGGCAATTCCAATTTGATATCGTAAGAAAGCGGCGATAGGAGCTTGATGACCGCATTATGGAAAACTTGGCAGCTCTATGACAACAAACACGTGTGATGCAAATACGTAAACTTGTTTATTCCCGTAAGGCAAAGTACAACAATCTCCCAGCCTTTGTACGACACTTGAAGAATGAGTCCTGCGACTATTACAGTACTGGAAATAAGCACTTGATTTCTTTTAACGTTCCACGATAAGTAAAAGAATTAGCTGCTTCCTCAAGTCAATACCATGTCCAAAGTTTCAGTGGATCGAATTCATTGCCATAATACATTGCTAACAGGATAGCTAGCATTAAATAGCGCTGTTTAGACATTATGACAATTTCTAAAAGAGAATTCTTGTCCGTTTTCGTCATATTATATTCAATACGGCGATCGTTAGCTCAATGGAAAGTTGATTTTAGATCATTACACATTAGCGGCACGAAACATTTTTGATTGACAGTTTTTCAACTTGGGGTATATCATCGTGAAGGAAAAAGCGGCAAGATCAAAGGAAACTGCGTATTCCCCCTGGAACAACTTTAAAAGAACAACGGTGCTCAGATTGGCCGAAATATAAATTAAAACCATTTACGAATAAGCTGAGGCTGTCAGTTTAAAATAAAGTAAAAATGTCTCCAGCACCGTTTCATGCTTTTAGAGTATTTGCTGTTGTCCCAAACCATACACGTTTTCATGTACTAAAAGGTTCTCGGGCTCTGTTTCTCAATGCCTTGCCCTAAAAATTGTTTTTATCTAAAAGTTCTCAATGCTTTTTTTAAAAGTTTTTGGTTTTTCTAACTGTGCACTAAAAAAACAAAATGAAACATGTATTTTTCAACATCAAACACAATCATTGGAAGAACTGAAGTTGAAATGTAGTAAACTTCATTTTTTACAAACACGAACATGGATATAGAAGACGACTAATATTCGACAATAATAAACCCTTCAAAATTAGTATTTCTGTTTTAATAAACAATAAAGATATGCAGAAACTTCTCACCTTTTGCTGCCAGCAAAGTTACGAGAAAAATTGTGACGACAAACATAACCTGATTCATATTTTCTTCAAATTGAAAGAAATCTTTAACCTCAAGAGTTCCTGTGGTTGAATGCAATAAATACTTGAAGTAATCCTTTCGTCTTTTATACTAGAAGCCTCTTACAACGTAGTCAATTGCATTCTTTACGATGATACAAAAATAGGGCAATTTCATTTTTAAAAAAATTAGCCTTGCGCAATGAAAGCATTATATACTAATTAAAGTTATGATTATTCAATATGCTTCGTCTATCGTTCGTGCTTCTAATGGCGAATATGACGGCGACAGAGATAATTGGCTTTAAAAATAAAATAATTCTGTCAGCTATTCTAGCAATAAAACACACCGCTTACAAAATATATTAATATAAAATATATGAATATCGATACTCAATTTGCAAGGATATTGATTGCACGAAACGTACCTTGGTAATAAGAATTAGTAAATTATGCATGCCAAGGCCAATTGTTTTTAATATTTTGAGTGTTTTAGCTTTAATTTGTTCTCAATTTGTTTTTGTTTTTGTGAGGGTTTCAAATAACGAAAAATCTCGAAACAAAAAGACATTTTTAAACAATGCTGATCGTCTGAGGATGTTTTATATTAAAAGAATATGTGAATTATTAAAAAAAGGTAGTATGTTTTAAAAATGTCAAACGGCGCACATTAGTCATGAAATTGTTAATAACAGTTGGCCGATCTGAGCCGCATTGCTCTTATATAAAGTTCTCATTAGTGTGAGGGTATTACAAGAGAGGATAATAACAAAATCAGGTTAATTTGTAAGTCATCAAATCGCACCAGAAACTGCAAACTTTTTTCTTTTTCTTTTTTATTAATTGAATGTACACGGCACTTTTATGTACAGAACAACAATTCATTTATTTCTGTGCCTAGATTATCCATTCTAATAGCGCCGGCCTTTTAACAAAAACGTGCGTCTGCTTCAAGCTGTTTCTCAATGGTGGTGGATAACTCAATAATGCTGCTGAAAAACTCACATAATTCTAACACCCTAATCGACGCTAACATTTAGTTTCCCTAAAAATCTGTTACTATACTCTCTTTTTTGTAAGAACGTCGAACTTTTTAATTGAGGCTGAATGTTCTTAAATATTTTCGGGATATAAGCCTCAAATGTTCTTAAACATGTTCTTAAAACATTTTTAATGATTTTAGACAATACAAATAATAAATGTACCGTAAGTAGTACTTTTCTTTTTTGTCTCAAGAAGTATTCCTGAAAACTGCAATTTGGTAAATGAAAAATCTGTGATATAAATTTATTATCTGCAAACTTTAGTCGAGATACCCATGCAAATTTTTCAATATTTAAACACTGTATGAATTATTTCATCCTAAATGAATGACACCGGCCTGCAGCTTCTGCGGGAAATCGAAAAAGAATGAAATATCACAGTGGTCAGAAATCTTAAATCATTGTAGAAAAGTCTCTTTAACTGTTGTTTTTGAGTGCTTCGTCTTTTTTTGATTTCCCATAGTTTCAAACCGTTCACTAAAAAAATACTATAAGAACATCGAAAAGATGCAATGACCATCGGCAAAATGTTCTGGTTCTTTTTTAGAACAAGAGTGTATAGTTGTTTTTACTAAGTCCCTAAGAAAAACTGCTTCTAGGACAATTTACAACATTAAAGTTAATGAAAATCTAAGATTAATCGTATGTTTTCTTTTCCATATGTCTTATTTCTTTAAAAAATGGTGTAAGTCCGGATCCAACATATGAATTTTTTCCATGTGTTTCTATTAATTTGCTTGGACTGAGAACTAAAATAATTTGAAGTGATTAGTTAATTTTAATGTTATAACTTAATAATTTAAGGAGCTTTAATTGATTAAAACCGATAAAAGATTTTTTCTATTAATTTGCTTGGGCTGAGAACTAAAATAATTTAAAGTGATTAGTTAATTTTAATTTTATAACTTAATAGTTTAAAGAGCTTTAATTGATTAAAATCACATTCGTGACGCAGTTGACCAAAAATAGTTTTGTTAATAACGGCTGACTAAAACTAAAACCGATAAACGATTGTTTCTATTAATTTGCTTGGGCTGAGAACTAAAATAATTTAAAGTGATTAGTTAATTTTAATTTTATAACTGAATAATTTAAAGAGCTTTAATTGATTAAAATCACATTCGTGACGCAGTTGACCAAAAATCGTTTTGTTAATAACGGCTGACTAGAACTAAAACCGATAAACGATTGTTTCTATTAATTTGCTTGGGCTGAGAACTAAAATAATTTAAAGTGATTAGTTAAT
>JAOBRB020192579.1:0-12336 GCA_027575285.2 Zoanthus pulchellus
TGGCTGCCTGGCTAGTTTAGCCCCGAGGTTATTCCAGGCAGTCAGCACCTACACACTGTAATTTCTTTCTTTTCTTTTTGTAATCAGCAAAAATGGTGAATAAAAATGTTGTTGTTGTTGTTGTTGCTCGTTTATCGTTTATTTTTTGTGACTGAGATCTTTCTAAATTTAGGTCTAGAAACTGGTTAGTGCAATGGGGATCGTTCGAGAAAAAAAGGGAATAAAATCTTGCGATGTCCTTGTAAGACAAAAAATTACAGAGCATCGACCATCGTGTAAGTGTTTGCTCACCTGAAAGATGTGTCATACTCGGAATCACGCAAAGAAGATGGCATAATTCAACATAATTCATAAAAAAAAGTTTATTGGTAAGCTTTATTTTGAACTTTTTACGATTTATTATCAATCGAAATTTTAGTGTTACTCAGATAAATACTTATGTGAGGTGTATAGTTTTAGTAAAGAACCGTAAACTAGCTTATTTAGCTAGCATTTTCAAATATTTTGCAATAAAGTAAACAAATGAGCTTAATTTACAGAATTCAGAAAAAATTCGACTTTGACTCAGGAAAACAAAGTTAAGTAAAAAGAGTTAATATTTTTGCTGAAGAGCCATATCAAGTGAAAGTAAATAAATTATAATACACTGCGATGTCAGGATCGATCGCCGGTAGTATTCAATATTTTGCCTTTGGTTCCTTTCAGAACTCTGCAAGTGTGATGCATTGATTTCGTAAGCCAAATTTTTGTCTTCAATCCCCCGGCACTTAATGTTGTCAAGTTTTAGAAGCTCCAACGATTGAGAAGAACGTCCTGTTGCGGGCTTTATCGATCTCGGATCCACCATGACTCGTGGAAAACCCAAATTTTTCTATTTATAGTGCTCGTTGAAAAGTTTTAATTCAAGAAAAAAATATATACAGCAATCAATTAAACTACTCAAACCAAAAAAACGAAAAGATGGATAAATCAAAGGTGGATTCTCAAAGGTTTTCGTAAAGGTATCAAAATTGAATTTAGTGTGGTCCCGGGCCATAAATTCAAAAGTCTATTCCTGCGCGCATGCGTATAGCCGTGACACTGCCCCTTTAATTACGGCAGCATGCTCACTGCATAATTTTGGCATTTATTCTCAGGATGAAATAGAGGATTTCCTTGATCTTGATTGTGATGATGGTGATCCTAATGACTTAAATTTTTTTGCCAATGACAGTAATGCAGTGCAAAAACGAGCCGAAGTCATGATTTTAATTTGCTAAACCTTTTCTCCTTTCAACTTTTCAAAGTATTTTTCCATGGAAATTGTTGCTTAAGAATACTGTCTCCTTGAATCGATAAATGTAAAAATTAATATTTCAACCAAGAATAGGAATAAATTTATTTATAGATACACATAACCAAAAAGTCAGACCTTTTTTCCTACTTATCGAAGGATGACAGGCAGACATCCAGACATTAATTGGAGATTTTTATGTAAGTTAAAGAAACCTATACTTGAAAAAAAAAAATTGGTGCTCATTCACAAGGTTGTACCCTCTAAAAATATTTGCAGCTGCTACCCTGTGTACTTCAAAAATTTATAAAAGTTCACTTTTTTATTATCATATAAGTCACTACAGCTCATGTTTATAGTCATTACTTCAAAGTATTGTATAAGCAAAATTTTCATAACAATATTTTATTTTTTATTGAAGCAAATATGTGACTGAAAAACTGATTCTTCTATGTTGTTTGGAAGTTATTCAGTGATCAAATACTCAATTTAGATTTCAATATAAGTTTGGTGGTTGTTTTTCACTTTTGACTATTAGAATTGCATTAAATAAGTTTCAAGCAGATGCAGATTCAAGTGTGCATGTTTTTTGATATCACTTCTCATATTTAACTGGATGTACTCTGACTGAAGCATTTTTAAGTTTTTTTTATAAGAATATTGAGGCTGAAAATGGGTCAAAAATAATATCTAGATAATTGTGAAAACTTGTATGACTGTGTAATAATGCTACGAATATGTTAGGAATATATCAAGCGGATATTTGTCAACTAAAAATTACGAATACTGAGGATTAAACGAAGAAAACACTATGCTGGTAAAAATATATAGTGTGTATCTGATAACCTTTTCATTGCAATTGTTACAATGAACAGTGATAAACAACCAGAAGTATGTAAGTGACAATTTCGTTAATTTCTCCAAACAGTTTAGATTTGTAAAAGAAAACAAACACTACAAAATGAAGATACTGCAATTTGTAATAACATCACAATATAGCATATTGTCAACACTTCCCATTAGGAAAGTTTTACCATGTATAAAATGATAAACATCAACAAACAACATGATTAGAATATTTTTAAATTACTTGTTTTGAAATATCCTTATCATAAAAATCTAACAACCTGTCAAAGCGACGCATTTTCTTTAGGTGCATTTCCTTGACGTTTTTTTCTCGCTTTCCTTCTTTCTGCTCTTGTTCCAGTCGATATTCTTTAAACAAATCTTACTTTGTGCAGGTCTTTTTCTTTTGCGTGTTTTTTTTATTGGCCGATGACAAATCTTGCATAGAAGAAGCCAGGGATCCCCTAGAAGAGTTGAACTGTATGGCTATAGTTGAAATCCACTCGTAGCCTTTGGAGTTGCAAGAGCTCTGTTAGGGCAAACGGCAACGAATTTCACGCACGATATCATGCCGAAAATTTCACTTAATTTTTCAAATTACGGACAAGTCTTTTTATGATTTCCCGAGACATTGTTGTGATCGACCGTTTTCGTGTAGTTCTGTCTTAAGTTCTTAAATTTAGTTTCGAAGTGCGGGCCAGAATACTCGTAGCCTTGCTGTCTAGTGTCTCTTGCAATTTTCTCCTACAAGCTTTTCTTCTTTTTTTTATCCTTGAAGAGTTGCTCTTTGTCTCTGTATAGCGACAATAGAAATAGAATCTCGGGTTGGGACCACTTTACTTGTATTTGGGTGGTGCTCAACTGAAACTCGAAATTATCTTGATTATTTACCTGAAGAGGTTCAAAACACAATTGAGAAGCATCGATTGTTAAAACAAAAACATTAATGCCATTTAAGGTGCGATTTTCCATTACCAATGTCTATATTTCATTCTGAAGTAAATGTACGGGACACCTGGAGGAATCATGCCAGTGGGGGATCCAGAAATTCTAGAAGGGGGTGAACAAAACAAAGAATTTATCAGTGACTCCAGGAGAAGAAGGGTTGCAAGTACAACGAATGTACCAGGAAATTGAAGAAAATGAGGGTAAAACTTCACCCTTTTCACCCCCCTGTATCCGCCCCTGCATGCTATGGTCAATTATCTGTATTCTCATGTTCAGCAGCCATGTTTAGCGCTAGTGTCAACCACGTGCTTCGGACTTTATGATCGGAGTCCAGGCTTTTTCAGCCAAAAGGAACAAACATTCGAAACCAGATCGAGATACCAATCTGAACAATCCACGTTTGGAGAAGATCGTTCGGATTGCAACCTTAGCTTGGTTTCGTCGTCAGTGGAACAAAAAGTCGAATTCTCTATCGCCAAATCCAGATTTAGAGTGGCTGAAAGGAACGAAACCTAAGAGTAAACGAAGAACGTGGGATCGGACGATGCCAACCGATGCCAACTATCTCCCAGAAAATCCGTTTTTTGCACCAAATTAGGCGATCAAATAGGCCACACAATTTTGGAAGCAAATCTACAGAAGTGCTTCCCAGAATGAGACAACCGACTTCTTTAAAAATCTGGTCTTTTCAAAGTGTAAAACAGCCTTGACCAAAATGATTGGTCACAAAAAACCGTTAAGAATTCGAGAATGCCTGTATGTAGCAAGAGTAATACAGTCACCCCTGGGGGCGGTGTATGGTGGCCTATGCGTGCCACAGCAGGTTTGCATATTATTTTGGATTTAACTTTGTGTTTTTTATCATTTCATTTTATTTTGGTCATTGTTTTAATTTAAATTAAGTTAGTTTTAATAACTTTTATATATTTTTTTATTTTTTATTTTTTTTTAAATTTTGGTTCGAAATTAAATCACGTTTTGTTTCGTTTTGAAAGAGTATAGTTTTAGTTTAGTTTATTTTTAGTTCAGTTTCTCGTGAAAACAAAACTGAATTTTACCCTTGTGGCCTATGAGTGCTGTAGCCTACAATGCAATGAGAGTCTTGTCATGAACCGGTTCTGCAGTAGATCTGTCATGTTGTCCTTTGCCTTATTCATAATATCGAATAAGAGAAAAGGGAATGAAAATTTCCTAAAATACAAGGCAAAGATTGCAAAGATGCAAATGGGTAACAAGGATGAATCAGCAGGGGTATTAGAATCTATAACAGTTCAACGGTTGTCCTCAAGTGTAGAGGGAAAATACCAGAAGTACACGAGGATTGGCGCTCTCACAATGGTTCCTCTTCACTGCGAACCAACCATTGAGAACATAAAAAATGCTTGCAAGCGTTTCTTTCAGGCTGAACATATGGACTGTGATATTTTGGCTGGAGAAAGAGGTCCTTCGTGGACCGAAACCAGTCAGATATCAAACTGGAAAGTTATCCACGTAAGATTCGTAGAAAAGGACGATCTCCAGATTCTGCGCGTGAGATCTGATCGACATGACGTTGTAGCGAAATCAGACTTCTTAAAATCAACTAACTTTACTCGCCCGATGAAACCTGTCAAGCCCATGGAAACTAAAGTAGCTGCTTCGCTACCGCTAAGTGCTATGCTGAAATTAGGAAAATTCATCCCACCTTCGACAGAAGTGGTATCCATAGAGCTAGAAGAGTTTGACATTGGTCAGAAACAATGACTTCCTCCTTTGGAAGCTAGGTTTTCTTCAATCGCTAAAGAAAAGTTTGTCAGCAGTACATTCCGTGAAGCATACCTTGCCACAGCGATCTCTGGCCTCGGGTCTGGCAACAAGGATGTGGTTAAGAAGTTCAAGTGAAAACAGGAAATTAAAAATCTGTTTTTTTCACTAGAAATTCACACCAGGAAATGGTTCAGATGAACGCTCTAGCGCGTAATTTTGCATTATCACTCGCCTCTGAAGCCCCGGATAATTTTGGTGCTACCCTCAACTACACCAAAGTTAACTTTGGAAAACTCTATGAAGAGTATGTGACTGTTGAAATCTATTTGGAGGGAAAATTTGATAAATATGTCAATAACACGGGAGAGTTATGTAACGATGGCGGCGATTTGGGTTTGAAGGCCGAGACTTTTAGCCACTTCACATACCTGCGATCAAGTAAGCAGCTGATGGTTTTAGACATTCAGGGGGTGAGTTACAGTCTTTTTTCGTCCCCGAAATTGCGACCACAAACCTTACCGATGATGACTCGATTCTTTTTTGTTGTGGCAACTTATCGACTGCAGCAATAGAAAAATTTTGTGAAGACCATCTTTGTAACAGATTTTGTAATCTGCTGAAGCTGGACAGTTTATGAACAACTTCAGATGTTATATTTCAAAACTATTTGCAAGCATCACCATAAATTAGTTTTAGCAAATTTTGTTCTGTTGGATGTTGAGAATTTAGCCATATATTGAAATTTGTTACTATTGTACTTATAGTATAATTTTCTTTCAGACTGTTGACCAAAGACAATGGAAGTTAAAAAAGTTGAGAAACTTTTCGCAGCAATTTTTGTTACAGTTTTAATTTTTAACAGCATTTGCTGTTGGCCTTTCCCTTAAGACATTGTCTTTTTGACAGTAATAATGTACATAATAAATAAAAGAAAAATGCTAATATTTTTGTTGTTTGTTATCAAATAAAAATATCTTACAAGTCTATCTTTAATTGACCTTCACTTGAGTTCGGCTCCTCCCCCCCTCCCACTGAAAATATCCTAGCTACAGCCATGAAGACAAGCAAGAAACCAGAAAACAACAAAGCTACTTAAGAAAATACAGTTCTGTCAATGTGTGCTTTCAGATATAGATAAGCATCTTTGGCATCAGAGGGTTCAATATCACCAATTTCAGGTAAGTATCGAACACATTCTCTACGTACTGCAGGTGTCAAAAAATCATCAGTGCCTTCTAAAACATCAGACATCTCAGCAACTTCAAGTAGCTGCTCCTCCGTTATTGCAAAACCACATTGTCTTCCACCATACTTTTCAGGAAAGTAATAAATATGTTCTGGTACTCCTGCTGGAAGCTCCTTCTTTTTCTGCTTTCGTGTCCTGTGGTCATTCCACACACATTCTCTAAAAACATCGCGTTCCTTTTGGAACACTGGAATATACACATATGCCAACAGATCTCTAAAATAAAAAAAGATTTAATATTAAGTTTCTGCCTACTACTAATGCAAGCACTTCATACAAGCCATCTGCCAGAATGCTTTGTAAGAAGTGATATTTAAATCAGCTTGTTAATTTAATTTTTTTGTGTTGTCAAGTTGTGTTTGCTGATAAAGTTGTTGTTAAAAAGTATACAATTTACAAAGAAACTGTGACTGTATTATTTGTCTAGAACAATCACTACCTGTCACTTTGATCAGTACAATCATACTCTCCAGCTTCAACTAATTTTGTCAATTGGTTTTTTAAATAAGTACTCCATCCTTTCCAAAAGGTCCTTCCAAAATATTTCTATTTTGTTTTGGGTTGAGGGTCCATACAATACAGCTCTTGTTACATTCTCTAAATCTTCTAGTTTTTCTCTGAGAAGGCAGTGGATAGTTGCCATGACATCTGTTTCAGTGCCCCTGTCAATTCTCAGAGTCTCAGGTAAAACTGTAAAGAATCAAATGTTAGAATAGAAATTAATATTTTCTGGCACTGGCATGTGAAAAAGATACACAGAAACTAAAAGAATTATAATAAATTTATTGAAAAATTCTACAAAAATCAAAGAATTATAATTTATGGGTTTATCTTTAATTTTATATAACTTATCTAATATTATCAAATTGATAAGGATATGAAATAAAGCTATTATTACTTAAAATTAAAGATACATCCACAAATTAAAATAATTTAAATATTACAAAGCATAATGAAACACATACTAGCAGGTAGCTCACTTGCAGTGTGCCAGCTACAGATTTCTATGTGTTTTTGGAGCCTAATTTGTTCAAACACAAGACTTGATTAAGATTGATGTTAGTTGTAATTGAACAAGTTATTTTTACAGTGACCAGTTTTTAAATAAAAAAAGTATTTTTTGGGTATTTCAATTTTCCCACAGCTTGGCTAATGGCTAACACAAAGTTGATAACATGCAACCACATTTTCAGCATTTTAGAATACTTACCTGTGGATTTATCTAGATATTCAAAGTAAAATTTTCCTATTATCACTGGGTTATTGTTTGTCGTCCAGATCTTTAGGAAATTCACTTTTCCACTATAAGTATCCAAACCACCATAAATATACAAAGGAAACATGGCCTTTTGATTACCACAAAGTTTGTCATGGCCATCTAAGGACATCACACAATCTGATTCCTGTAGAGAAAGCAGCATCAAACCATTATGAGATTGAAGTTAATATCCAATTTTAGTTTAAGAGGGGAGGAGGGGTTCATTCCGTCTCCATTTAATGCCAGAGATACTGTAATTTTTAGCTCATGTTATAGAGTAGTTAGGGGTGGACCATTAGAAAAGTGAGTGGAGGGGTGGGGAAAAAGCAAAAAAAAAATACCCATACAGAGGGAAAAATTCCAAAAGCAAAAAACGTGCAAGCAGAGCGACAAAAAAAAATACATACATAGTATGAAAAAAATGCAATGATAGTCCATCCCTTAGTAAATAATTAGGCCCTGTGTAAGTTTTAGTGGCAGTCAAGTTTTTAATTTATGGGAATTAAAGTTGAATGAGGATTGGGTCAAAATGTACAACAGCTCTGAAACTGTACATAATTAAAATTTTCTCTTCTCGTACATGGTAAAATAATTCTGTATAAAATGAGAAGGATAATCTCATATTTTACTAAGTTAATATATGGAAAAGAACTCAAAATAAGTAGAGCAAAGTATAATTAGAAATGCAAAGGTAAGACAGTTGTTGTAGAAGTTGTATAATGTATTTAATTTTTCTCACCATAAAAAAAGTAAAAAGCTTTATTTTTAACAAAAGAAATTGAAGGAAGAACCTTCCTTATTTTGAAATTTGGACTTTTGTTCTGTTCAAAAATGACAGTATTAATCACTTTTTCAAAAATTATATTTTTAAAAATACAAAATAGTGATGGCATGAACGTGGAATTTTATTATTTAATGAAAGGTGACTTTATGGATGAAATAAAAGTACATGGAAAAGCAAACGATTTTTTCTAGCGTAAGAAAATGGCTTTTCGTCGTTTATTTGATCTTTATAACGTACTTACACCAGTAACGAAGGTATTTGTTCGAAACAGTCTTTTTGGTTTTCCCACTCCTTCTCTAGCTTCCAGTCCTTAAGGGTCAATTTCACCCATTGCCTCATAAACTAGATCACGAGGAACATTGAGCTGGTGTACTTGTCTTAGTTTTTGTTGCATCGCCCTGTATCCTAAACGTTTTCCTGGCCCTTGTAACTCTTTGCTAAGAGCACTTCGCAAGCTCCATGCATACATCGGATAATTGCATTTTACGAAGTCTAAAATTTTTTTTCGTCGTAAATTTCGGGAAACATACTTTGTAAAATCTTCTCTCAGATCATCGTTACTTCGCCAGTCTGAATTTTTTATACCTTCCGCCATTATGTGTTATGTGAGATGTCTACTCCCGTTGGATTGTGGGCTATGGCACTCATAGGCCACAAGGGTAAAATTCAGTTTTGTTTTCACGAGAAACTGAACTAAAAATAAACTAAAACTAAACGTATTCAAAACTTAAACTAAATTAAAGAAACCGACAAAAAAAACGAAACAAAACTTGATTTAGTTTCGAACCAAAATTAAAAAAAAAAAAAAATAAAAATAAAAAAATATATAAAAGTTATTTAAACTAAACTTAATTTAAATTAAAACAATGACCAAAATAAAATGAAATGATAAAAAAAAAAAAAAAATGGAAACCAAAATAATATGCAAACCTGCTGTGGCACGCATAGGCCACCAATGATTTTCGTCCCGATGACAGCTGTTGTGTTTAGGCAGCCAGTCTTTGCCTGGGATTATTCAGTCACATGGAGAGATTGTAAAAGAAAGCCCTTCGTCTTGTTTTTACAAAACTTTTCTTGCTAAATTAATACTCTTTTCTAACTGTTTTTGAGTTCAAAATAGAATGATTTAATTTTCAAAATGAAAAAAAAATGTGATGTTTTTGGAAGGAATATAGAATAACAGAGAGTATGTTTTCTGTTGACCCTGCGAGCAGGATCTCATTATGGGCGAAGAAAATGAGACTGCCAAAATCATGTACTTTCTTTGAAGTCACACTAGATTCTGGTCCAACAAAACCGGTTTTGTTGCAGTCTGCACGTGACTATGTAAAAAATTAAAACCGATGACCAAAACTGAGCCATTATCATATCCAAAATGGTGGAAGGAGGTGCTTCGAAGTATAGCGAAAAGAGATGCTTTGATACTTCAAGGAAGTCTTCGAACAAGCTTTGAAAGACGTTTCTTGTAATAACGGACTCGAGTCAACCCGTGAAAAACTATGGATGTGATGTTTGTGCCACTGCTTATTGACATGTAAAATCGCTTATATTCCAAATTATAATTCCAGTGATCAAACGACTTCAAGAAATCATTCAAGACGCTTTTAGTCAGTACCTTAAAAAATCCATTAATCATCACAAAGCCGGTGTTACACGGTGAAACTTTTAGCTGAAACTTGTGTGCAACATTGTTGCGAAGAAAGTTTCACCAGGTGTTGCACCGTGTAACATCAAACTGTTGAAACTTGTTCCTGGGACCTCAGTATTTTTTCCTTCACAAACAACATGGATTCATATAAATTCCATTTTAATTTGTACTGGCTATTTACCTTAGTTTTCTTTAGCTCTCTCACCATGGATGCCCTGAGACTGTGGAGTACCCTTTTTATACAGTCGGGAGTTGTACCGAGTGATCCTTCGGCTACCTTGAAGGCGTCATATTTCTTTTTTTGTTAAGAAAATCAGTACTTGCACTGTGTCGTAGGCACTTATTCTTCTCTACAATTCCTAGCAACCTTTTCTTCTCTTCGGTAGTAAACTTCGATACATTTACCGCCTCAACATCACTTTCATACACTTCTGCCATTTTTGTTTGGAGGCTGGCATGACCAGCTTGTTATTTCGCTTTCTGATTGGCGTGCGCAGCGTTGCGTAACAAGACCCGGCGAGACCAGTTTCACAAAGTGATGTTATACGCTAAAACTCATGTGAAACTCGCAATTTCGATTGCTGAAACTGTTGCAGGAGTAGAAAGCAGTTCTACTTTTCGTGAAACCTGCCTCACAACAAAAATTCGAAAAAGTTTCACGAAACCGACCATGTTACACGGCGCAACACCTGGTGAAACTTTCTTTGCATCATTGTTGCACACAAGTTTCACCTAAAAGTTTCACCGTGCAACACCGGCTTAATTGCACCTCTTTTAGCTTTTATGAGTGACCAAATTTCTGCTTGTGAAAAGTTTGGACATACAGCCTTTCAGCTGAATAAAGTAGAGACAAAAACAAAGACCACAACATCATCTTCACAAGTTCAGTGACGCTTGCTGGCCATTTGTCAATGATAAAAGATGTCGAGGATCGAGTAGTTGGCGTTATAGCAGACGAATCCCATTGTGTAGTTAATTGGTAAGTTTATTCATATAGTAAACAAGTACATTGGAAACCATTGTGTCCAAACCATTAATACTTGATGGATACATTCATCGGGATAATTTCCGTATTGTGGTGTACTTGTTTATGCATCCAGTTTCATTGTGTATATTACTGTAGAAATTAGGGTCTAGGAAAGAGCTAGTTCTTGTGATTAAACAATAGTACACCCCAAAACGGAAATTGTACCTTTAGTGTTTTAAGTGTCTGGAAAACATCTACCTGGCGTAAAACTACAAACCGATTTTATTTTTTAACACTTTTTTCTGAACCTTTTCAAAGTTTTTAATTAATGTAAGATAATTCAGTGTCAAAAAGAACAAATCTGGGCCAATTAGTTTCTTTGGACATTTTTTATGTGTTGTGGTACTTAGAATAACTAAAGGCATGTATTTCACAAGTGGTATTGAAAAAACACTTGGCTATTTGGTTTTTACCCTACGGTCGACACGAACAGATACCAACTATAAATTGTGGCTATACCTCAGTTCTCATTGAAATATGCAATGTGGTCAGTAAACTTGTTGCAAAACAATATTTGTACTGTGAAATATTTGTTTCCATCATTGGTTTTTTGAAATATAAAATTTTACATTCTGTTTTTCTTCCTTCCATGTAAGAACATCTCTCTAGAATTTTTCACATCACAATTACGAAGATGGTAATTTCTGTAACAGAGCACACAAAGAACACTACTGCTATCTCTACCTCCTCTTTCTGTATCTTGCATATATGCCTCTATATCCTCTGGTATCCCATAATCTAATACTCTGCTGATATCAGGGATATTTATGCCCATCCCAAGTGTACTAGTAGCTACCACCAGCCTAATCTGGGTATCATACTTCACAATATCACTTAGCACTTGATCTTTTAGTCGTTCCAGTTTTCTTGCATGGTACATACAAATACATTTGACATGGGTCTCAGGCAAAAACTCAAGAAGAGTATCATAAGTATCTTCGAACTCTTTAAAGGAGGAGCAGAGGAGGATAGTCTTTGTATTATACCCATTGTCTTTTAAATTTTTAATTAACCAAAAGAAGGTTTTTAGCTCACCATCTCGGTTGGCCATCTGAACAACATACTTAATTTTTGTTTTCTCAGGAGAAAGACACATAAACTTGGTTTCCTTCATGTGCAGTATCTTGATTATCTTTTTAAAACTATAGAACGTAGTTCCTAAAATAAGCACTATAGGGATATTGAAGGATTTTCAGTATATAGTTATTTTGAAGAATTTATTATATTAGTATAATTGAGCTATAACAATCCTTTGTTTTTCCAGAGGAAAGTTGGAAGAGAGGAGAGGGCAATGAAATTTTTTTTATTTTATCCTCTAATATAGGTTTCATTGTGAAAATGTCAAACTTTCATCAAGAAATAGTTTTGCATGTAAATACCTTGTAAACTGTTCTTGTTACAAGCCAGTCTTCATTTTTTGGCAATGTTGCATCTAGTCTTTCTATTCCTGTTGACCTTTGGACATTCCGTACACGCTTCTCCATAAAATGATCACCCCCAAAGAAAATAGAGGCACAAGAAACTTTTTCAAATTTCCCATCACTTTGTACATCCATGAAG
>JAOBRB020192689.1:0-12335 GCA_027575285.2 Zoanthus pulchellus
GTGGGATGTTTCCATGGCAATGCCTAATATGGATTAGAGAAAGCTAATTGATTGTTTTGATACAAAAAACTCGAAAATCCTCCTGGACAGGAAAGGGTTAATATGTTGCCAATATGAGCCAATATTAATAAAAAAATATTGTAATTTAAGAATATTTACAAATAAAATAAGAATGCAATGAAAAACAACCATTTTATTTAACACACTGCACACTAAGGGTGTGTTTTAAAAGACATAAATGTGTGTTAGGACTTTAGAACAGTCATCTTGTTTTGTTGCAGTACACAGCAATAAGTGCTACATTACACATCTGCAGAAAACAGACTTTAAACAAGATGTGTTCCCAGAGCACACCTATAAAATTCAATTTTTGTTGACATGTAAGAATGTGTTAAATTACACATCTTGTTAAAAATGGTGTGTAACAGTTACACACCTTAATTACAAAAACACACCTTAAAAATGTGTTTTAAAGCACAGCTTTTTAGATTAACCCACCTTTGGAAAGCACACCCTTTTCAAAATACACCTTCTCCAAATCCAAACATTGTTGTATCTTGTTTTTGCTTTTCTTCCTTCTCTTATCACTAACTTTAACACATATTGAGTCTGATAACTATTTAAACAATTATAGCTTACTGTAGTTGTTTACTTTCAGTGTACAATGGCAACACAAGAGGTTCCTTATTATATTGCAACTAGATTGCAAGACAGACTGTGCATGTATTTAATTTATCATGTAATATAAAGAAAAACCCTCCAACCTGCATGATCATAATGTATGAAAACATTAAACAAGTTTAAATGAAATGGAAAAGGCCAGTGCTTTTAAAATTTTGACAAAAAATTAATGGTTAAATTATTTAACCCCTCAACCCCTTTTACAGTGAACAAAATATAAATTGAATTATGAACAGTTGAACATAAAATTGTATTTTTAAAAGAATTCAATTGTGTAAAAGCTTAGAAGGAATACATATTTTTTCTCATCAATAATAACTTTGTATGAATACAGAGTATTGTAACTAATATTATAGAATGTAGTTTTTACTAGTTAAAAAATCTTGAGTAAAATAAACTATAACAATATAAATTCCTAATATCAAAAATACCGTAATTACTGTAACTCTTGTTCTAGTTTCAAAGTTTTGTATTACCTTTATTTTCATTTTCTACTGAGACTTTCAATATTATGTCTGAAGACAAATTGGCTAATTGCAACTCCAGTTACAATGGGAAAAATTAGATAGGTAGGTGCATACAGTACTTTTCTATTCCAGAAAAATTATATTGACTTAAAATGGCATGTGTAATTTTTTTGCTACAGCATTTATAATTGTTGTCAATATTACTGCTATTATGACAGAAATAAATTCATTATTACTGATTATTTTGGGTTGTGTTCTGAAAAACACATATTCATCAACTTTGAAATAAATATTTGAATTGGAGTTACTAAAATAAGTAACAAGACAACTACTATTCATTTGAGTATACCTTAATTGCTTGTAATTTTATCATTTATTTGTTCAGTACCATTAAGACTGTGATGAGGCCTTAAAATGAAAACTTTTGAGATTGTGTTACCACTAAATAAGTACTATGATTTACAGAAAAGTTCTAGAGACATCCACAAAATAAATCCTTTAGATTTTGTTTATGGAACAAAAGCTTTACACCATGCACTTGTTAAAAAAAAGAAAAGGCAAGTTTTAGTTTGCTTGTTTTAGTTTGCTTCTACATAATGTATGGATTCAAGGGGGTCTGAATTTTCGAGGTCTGAGTATTTGTGTTTCTGAGGTCTGATGTCTGTGTTTTCATGGCCTGAGCTTTCGTCACACCCAGAAAATCTGTAACACTTTAAACTCTTTTAAGACGATACACGCTTTTTTTCTTATTTCTTGTTCTTATTTCTGATGAGAAATAAAAACAGAAAGACGAGGCATTGAAAATCAATACTGATCCGTAATTTAAAGAGATCTCTACATTTATCTAAGATTACTGACCACTGTAAGACATTTTTACTTTTTTTATTCTGAGCTTGAGCTTGTTCTTAAATTGTTCTTAATTTTCGGCCAAATTTTTTACACGGGGTAAGGAAATGACACACCTCAAATGCAAGGCTTGAGCTTCGTGGCATATAAGGGTCCACATATGTAGAGCAGGGATGGTAGGACTACAGCTCTGTAGGCTTTGAGCGTGATGACAAGACTAAGACCTCTGCGCTTCTTGGCATTGGCCTTTATTCTGTCAAAAGCAGTGTGGCTCTTGCATTTCGGTTGGAAACATCCTTGTCTACATTTGTTTAGCAGATCGTGAAGAGTGCTTTTAAGGTATATAAACTTGTCTGCCGCTGTTAATAAGCAATGTGAAGAGTATATGGTTAGTAAAAAACCATAAACCAGATCTATATCAATAGCATTTTTAAAAACCTTACAATCAAGTAAACAGATGAACTTTAAAAGTTCACAGGATTCAAGCAAATTAGATATTAGCTTAGGGAAATGAAGTGAAATAAAGTGACTGATTAGCCACCTGAAGGAAAAGCAAATAAATTGTAAATATGCTGTGGTGTCACAGTGGATCGCCTTTTGTTCCTTTCAGAACCTTCCAAGTGTGATGAGTTGGTTTCGGCATATTTATGCCATCAATTCCCCGACACTTAACCTTTAGAAGTTAATTTTTGAAGCTCCAACAATTGAGAAGAACATCTTGCCCCCACCTTCCCCTTTTTTCTCGATCTCGAGTCCACCACAACTCGTGGAAAACCAAAATTTTTCTATTTTAATAAAATCATTATAATACTTTATTGACAACTGATGTATAATAAATAATGCATTGTACATTTAAAATATAAAAGTGTTATTTCTTTGATATTACTTATGACCAATGTTGAACCAAATTGCTCTTACGTGTCTCTGGAGTCCTTTCGTTTTTTTTAAATTGTCTTAGTTTCTAACCTTGAGAAAGAAGCCAATTTTAAAAGACTTTGTATAAAATCATTAGAGTCATTGGCTCCTTTCCGCCCCGAAGGGTCATGGTTTGGGGACGGAACCTGGTTTGTCACAGCGTTGGCGTTGATCTAGTCGCCACAAGGTCTCATGTTGGATTCATTGTGTGAGGTGGTGGATTGCACCATCAAAGAGGGCAGTGCGCCAGGCTTTACGATCATCAACAATTCTTTCCCAGTTGATGTTGAAACTCTTCAAATCTTTCTTAATGACATCAACAAAGCACAAGGGGTGACCAGGTTTACGCAAGCCTTGTGCGAGCTGACTGTACAGAGCAGCTTTTGGCAGACGGCTGTCGTTCATGCGGCAAACATGACCAAGCCACTGCAGGCATCGCTTCTGCAATATTTCTGACAAAGTAGGCATCTTAGCGCGGGCAAGGATCTCAACGTTAGTCATCTTGTCGCTCCAGTGAATGCGGAGAATCTTGCGTATACAATGCATGTGGAAGCTATTTAGCTTTCTTTCCTGGCTAGCATATGTTTGCCATGCTTCGGTCTCGTAAAGGAGGGTGCTGAGGACGACCACAGAATAGACTGACATCTTGGTGCAGATAGTGAGTTTAGAGTTGTCCCATACACGCTCATGGAGACGGCAAAGGCTGAGGATGCTTTTCCGATGTGAGCATTTATGTCAGCTTCCACTCGGGACGACAAGGATATAGTGCAGCCGAGGTATCTGAATGTGTTGGTATTCTTGAGCAGTTCGTTGTTCAGGCGGATATCTGCAGGGCACTTGGTGTGATTGTCTTGCTGCATTACCTCGTCTTAGGCTGGCCGATGACGAATCCGAAGCAGTTGCAGGCAGCACTGAAATGGTTTATTAGAGCCCGTAGGTCTCTTTCCATGTGAGCGACCATGGCTGTGTCATCGGCAAATAGGAGCTCCCGCACAAGAGGGCCCTGGCGTATAAGGTTTTGATATGCAGTCTTCTGACGTTGAAGAGTTTTCCACTGGAGCGCGTATGGAGGTACACTCCCGTTTCGCAGTCCCGGAAGGCAGAGTCCACAAGTAGTGACAGGAAGATGCCGAACAATGTAGGGGCAAGCACACAGCCTTGTTTTACTCCCCGTTGTACCGAAACTCGCTGGAAATGTTGCCATCGAAACGGACCTGTGCTCTGGTGTTCTCATGGAATGCTGAGATGAGATGGAGACATTTCGGGGGGGGGGGGCAGCCAATCTTGCCTAACATTTGGAAGAGCCCATCTCAATTGACCATGTCGAAGGCCTTGGAAAGATCAATAAATGTGATGTATAGTGGCATCTGTTGATCTCTGTACTTTTCTTGAATTTGGCGAAGTGTGAAAACCATATCAATGGTTGATCTGCATGAATGGAAGCCGCACTGTAATTCGGGGTAAACTCGTTCGGCTAAGACCTGGAGCCTTCGTAATGCAATTCGGGTGATGACCTTTCCTGCCACGCTTAGTAGGGAGATTCCCCTGTAGTTGTTGCAATCAGAGCACTTTTCTTTGTTCTTGTAGAGTGTAACAATTTCTGAGAACTTTAGGTCTTGAGAAACACTGCCGCTGTTGAAACAGAGATGAGCGAGTTGGAAAAGGAGGTTCACCATGTCGCATCCCCCTGCCTTAAAGACCTCTGCAGGGATACCATCTGGGCCAGGAGCCCTGCCAGCTTGGAGGAAATTTAGGGCAAGTTCCACTTTTTTCAGGTTTATTTCCCTGTCAAGTTCCATCATCACGTCCAGTTGCTGAACTCTGTCAATGACTTCAGGGTCGACAACAGTGTTGTGAGAGTAGAGGGTGTGGAAGTGCTCCACCCAGCGTGACAGTTGATCTTTCTTTTTCTCCAATTGTGTGCCGTCGAGGGCTTTGATTGCGTAGCACGGTTTTTTACTTGGCCTGGTGGCTGGTTTGATACCCCGATACATGGTGCGCAGGTCTCCATGATCAAAAGCAGATTGTATACTTTGGGCACTTTCTCTTCAATTATTTTAACTGTTATAACTGCCTTATTCCCGGTCATTGAGTGAATAAAAATCGGAAATCAAGTTACTGCGAGAAGGATTGCAGGAAACATTCCAAGTTTCTTCATGCTGCCCTGGTTAAGAAAACAGAAAATCAAGCTTCAGAAATGACGAAACAAGATGGTTCCAAGTCGTCACGTCCAGCCAAAGAAAAGAAAGAGCAGAAATCTACAGATTCAACTAACAGGGAGGAAGCCAAGACTGGCCTTGCCTGTATCCCAGCTAAAGAATGCAAGACAATTGTCGCACTGCCAATCGTTACAGTGTACGTCAGGAGAAAGATCAAGACAAGTTTATCAGGACTCGAGCGTTACTAGACACAGGGGGTAACAGGACATTTTGTTCCGAAGATTTGGCAAGAGAGCTTCAGATCAAAGGAAACAAGACCAAGCTGTCCTTAGAAACCCTGGGAGAGGACCATGAGACGAGTGTCACGGAACTCCAGCTTGAGGCTACAGCTAAGCCATCTCGGAAAAGAAAGCTGATCCAGCTACCAAGAGTCTATTCTTTAAAGACGTTCCCGAAGCTGACACAAAATCTCAACCTAACTCCAACGGATATTGCTAGATGGCGCCACCTCGAAGACTTAAAATTGATAGACCACAGTGAAGACAACATTGGGCTACTCATTGGTCAAAATGTCTCAGCAGTACTCCGACCACTAGAGATTCGCCGAGGAGGAGATGATGAGCCCTACGCTACACGCTCAGTCTTTGGATGGTGTTTGAATGGTCCATTATCAAGCTCAGCTGAAGGATTCGCAAGCAGCAATTTCGTCCGTGTAGGATGTGACAGTCCAGACGCCTTACTCCAAGCCCAGGTTGAACAGTTTTGGAAGATTGACGGAAGACCATCAGTCTTAGCCAAGTCCAAACCAGAGCATTCCCGTGAGGACCTCAGAGCCCTTGAGATATGGGAACGATCATGCCGTCTAGAGGATGGACATTATTATCTGGACATACCGTTCAGAGAAAACAAGCCGAGACTTCCTAATAACAGACTGATGGCTGAGAAAAGACTCAGGAACCTGGGGAAAAGACTCTCAAAAGATCAAGAGACGCATGAGAAATACAAAGCAGTAATCCAGGATCTACTGGATAAAGGATACGCTGAGATACCCCCCCGAGGACAAGGCCAAAGACGGGATGGAATTTTATCTATCTCACTTCAGCATAAAGTCACAAGCAAAGCCTTCAATGTTCAGAATCGTCTTCCACGCATCAGAGATGTTTGGATCAACAATGAGGTTTTACAAGGACCGGATCTGACAAACTCATTAGTTGGAGTACTCCTTCGTTTTCGAGAAAGACCAGTCGCCACCAAGTCAGAGTGACACCAAAACATCGAGATGTACTTCGTTTCTTATTCTGGAAAGACGGAGTAATCGGAGGCGAAATTCAAGTCTACGGGATAACCGTACATCTATTTGGAGGAATATGGAGTCCAAGTTGTGCCAGCTACGCCTTGAGACGAACGGCAGATGACAACGCAGTAGATTTTGCCCAGAAATCGTTGCTACAGTAAAACGCGACACATACGTGGATGATAACGTCTCATCTCATGATTCAACTGAAGATGCAATAAAGACAGTACAGGCTGTTACAAAATTAGTCGCCAGAGGAGGTTTCCACATGCGTGGATGGTGCTCCAATGACAAGACACCTCTCAAGAACCTACCAGTGGAAGAACGAGCCAAAACTATGAAGACACTCGATTTAGACAAAGATACCCTGCCAGTGGAAAGAGCATTAGGAACCCATTGGGATACAGAGACAGATATGATTGGCATCAGTGTTCGTCAGAAAGAACCAGTCTTCACCAAAAGAGGATTGCTCTCGATCACAAGTTCAATATTCGACCCCTTAGGAATATGCAGTACCTTTGTTCTCAGAGCCAAGATCCTATTCCAAGATGAATGCAAGTGTCACTTAGGATGGGATGAGGACGTGACACCAGAAAACACCAAGAAGTTCCAGAAATGGTTAGATGACATCCTAAGACTCAAGGATTTCAAGATCCCAAGATGCATCCAACCTAAAGATTTTGGTGCCATTGTGGAAGCAAGATTACATCACTTTTCCGATGCGTCATCAGCCGCCTACGGAGCCTGCAGCTTTCTGAGGATATTCGATGGAAAAAAGAACTACTGCACCCTGGTTTTGGCCAAATCAAGATTAGCGCCAATTTCGCCCATGACGATTCCAAGGCTAGAACTGTCAGCAGCCGTCACAGCAGTCCAACTTGACGCCTAGCTTAGAAGAGAGATGACTTTACCTCTACAATCGTCAGTGTTTTGGACAGAAAGCACGATAGTTCTTCACTACATCAGAAACACGAGAGTTCAGCTTGTTGAAATTTTACCTGTTAGCCAGTCAGTTGCAGTCGGACTCACTTTGGTACAGTAGTGACAAAATTTGTGTTTGTTATAAATCCGAGTTTGGTGATTAAATTCTTTCCGAGCTACTCGGTTACCTACAGAGTTGTTTCAATTATTGTGCTGGGTTTAATATTCTCCACTGAAGTAAACCTATTCGGAATTGAAGTATCCCTCACAACAACGATACTAGAAGCCTATGATGAGATAACAACTTGGAGAAAGAATGTATTTTTAGTCCCGTATGGAAAATTAGGAAGGGGTTTTATTTTTCAGATAACTCTGCACATAAATGAGTGGAACAACAACACCTATAACCAGCACATTGCCTTGAAAGCTGCATTCGTACTTCTAGCTGTTGGTCCTCAGAAACCCAGTAGTAATAGCAAGGCTAAAGATCAGAATATCTTAGTAAAACATCTTGCCCTATAGAAAGATGGTGAATTTGCTAGGCTTAATCGTGAAGGAAAGATTGTGCATAGTCGTGTTAGAAAGTGAAATCAGTTCACAAGCCCACAGCGCAAATCAAAAGTCTTTGCTAAACTGGTGATGTCAGATGGAAGGCCAGATTAACTCAGCACTACCCATCTTAAACGAATCGACAGATGGAGGAGTTCTCCCACTCGCTAATGATGTGATGATGCAACCTCTAGAGAAACAACCTGCTCTACACCCAGCAAAGTTTGGATCATTGTTGTTTCGCCCAGGCGAAGATGAGTTTCCTGAATCGATCGACAGTGAAATAAATGGTGATATGATCATGCAATCTACTTTGTGGACAATGGGGTCAGGAGTTCCATCTAACATTGATGCTAATCGCTTTTGGCGAATCCTTGTGTGCAAATCATTTAAACAATCATCTAGAAGATTATGTGAAGCACTAGCTACGTTGACAAGAACTCTGTGTTCACAATATATTGACCCATCTACTATAGAATCCTTTCTGGCAAGCCGTTTGATTCCCTTGACAAGGGTGGAGGAGCAGTCAGACCTATTGTTGTCGGTGAGGTGATGAGGAGGATTATTGGTAAATGCGTTATAAACATCGCTAGAGATGATGTAATCCCGTCAAGCTGTTCTCTATAATTGTGTGCAGGCCAGAAGGCAGGAAATGATGCTATAGTTCATGCCATGGATGCTATCTTCGAAGAAGACAACACAGACGCTGTACTCATTATCGATGCGTCCTACGCCTTTAATTCTTTAAACACAGCTTCTGCCTTGCATAATATTGGAATTGTTTGCCCTGTTATTGCAACATACGCGATTAACACGCGGTAAGCAAGATTGTTTATTACTGCTGGAAAAGAATTTACATCAGCTGAAGGGACAACACAAGAATATCCGATTGCAATGGCAATAAATGCACTGAGTACACAGCCTTTGATTTCTATTCTACCGAACTTTTCAGACGCTAAGGACAGCTAGTTTTTTGACGCTAGTTGAATTGGAAGTATCGATGATATCAAAAAGTAGTGGGATGTACTTAACAAGTATAGTCCTGACTTCGGTATTTTTGTAACATCAAGAAGTGTTGGATTATTGTAAAGCCCAATAAAAAGAAAACTGTAGAGAGATACTCAAGGGACACCCCCACCAACGTTACAGCATGCAGAGGTGCATAATCATCTAGGATCAGCTGTGGGCTTAAAGTCCTTCTTGGGTGATTACATCTCTGGGAAAATCGAGGACCTGGGTAAACGAAGTTACTGAGTTGGCTAAATTTGCGTTATCACAGCCACAAGCGTGCTATGAAGCCTACACCTTGGGACTGAAACACCATTGGACTTATTTTCTCAGAACATTGCCTGATATATAAGTCTTTATGAGCCGCTTGAGAACGCTATTTCAGACTTACTTATTCCAGCCATTTGAGATTATATATGCAACGAAAACGATCGTAGTGTCATATTGTTACTAATACGTCAATTTTATGTCAGGGTGTAGAACCCAAAAGCAGATACTTATAAAGACCTGGAACTCCCTAAGATTTACAAACTACATGAGAATGAGAAGAAACCTAAATATGTGGAAAGGTTGAATGAGATCGAGCACGGAACTTTCACTGCTCTTGTGTTTACAACTGCTTGAGGAATGAGCAAAGAATGCAAAACTTACCATAGTCGACTAGCTCAAAAGGGCCAAAACATGCTTCTTTCTACTACGATCATCACTTGTATGCCCCAGTGGATCAAGAACCATATAAAAAACACAAATAATGTAACTAACTTAGACATTGACATACAATACATCTAAGTTTTCTATTTTAGCTGGTTCTGGTGAATTATTTAACCAATCAGAAACGGGGAAATATTTTGAATGAATAACATATATAATATAATTATAATAAATATATAAATTTAGCACTTGGGAATTCGTACAGTTGTTGATTAGGGCCATTTTAAAAATAACTTTTTTGAAAATGAAATATGCGTTATATTTTGCCCACGCTGCAAAGGTTAATGACATTTTCAATTTTTAAAAACTTTCACTTATTATTATAAATTAACACTTATAAATACACTCAATTCCACTTATAGCATGTTAATTACACTTTTTACTTTAAATTTAATCTTACAAGAGACTGTCCGTGTAAGAACGTATAAGGCAAGTTTCTGACTTTAACCGACGGACCTCATTTTTCAGTGAAAGCTTTCCGTTATTATTATCGCATTCATTTCAATCAACTACAATTTTTCAGTTTTTGCAAGACTGTTTCTAAGGTGACCGCGAAACTGGCTAAGTTGCCTTAGCAGACCTTGAGATTTTGTTTTTTATCGCCGGAGGCTACCAAATTACAGATCTATTTATATATATTCTAGCACGTTGAGTATTTTTCGTGCGAAAGGTTGTTTTTTCGATCTTTTAACGGTTTAACAACTTTATTCTGTCAAAGTTTGCTAGTTATCAAATTCCAGACCAGGGCGCGAAATTAGAAATATTTTATAGTCGCATTTTCGCAACTGGTTACAAAATTTTAGGTGAAAAATTTAAAAAAGTTGAAAAGTTAAGGTAGTGATTTCTGGCGGACACTTTTACTAGCTGTCGGAGATGTATAGGTTGGTCGCGAAATTGCGACTGTATCATCATTTTCTCAAAAGTGAAGCCACGGACAAATTTTCTAACTCTGACTTTTGCTTTCGCACTTTCATACACTTTCACTGCTCTCGCCATTACCTCCGCTAAATCTTTCTGTCCTCATTACCCACTAAACACTGCCTTCCTTGGGGCTCAAATGCCTTTTCCAGGTCAACAAAGCACTATACAACTTTTTCTCTTTCTCTTAGTACTCCTCTTGTATAACCTCAAACTATTTATAGTTCTTCCATGTGCTCTTTCCAGACTTTCCCTTTATGAAAGACCTTGTTGGGATTCTTAGTCACTCCCTCTCAGCTGCCTCCTTCATTGCTCGCGGTATTACCTTTCTTGACCGATTTTTCATGTTTTTAACTTTAGCCTTGTTCATCTCAGTCTCACTTTTACACATCTCCTTATGTGCATTTGCTATCGGTTCCAACACACTCTTATAAATTCCACCTTCATGTGCCCAGTCCATTTGGTCCCTCTTTTTTTTTCCTATATAATTCGTCACAAGCCTTCAACACTCCTTTCTTAAAATATTACCGAACCTCTGGTGAATCAGCGCTTACCAACTCTCTTATTTTGCTTTTAGATCTTGCGCTTTTATCTTCCTTTAGTTTGCAAACTTTTTTCTTTTAATCGGTTTCTTTTCACTGCCTTCTTCACTTTCTTCTTAATCAGGACCGTGAAACTCAGTTTAGGATGAAGCTCACCTGGGATGACCCTCACATCTCTCAAGTATACTTTTTATTTCCCTTTTTCATAAAGTCAATCTCTGCCATATTCTCCCCTGCACTGTACATCACTTTCCTTTTCTCCCATTTTCTGAACCACGTGTATGCCAAACTAACTCCTTCAGTTTTCATCTCGACATTCTAACTACATTTTTCCTGAATATCATTAGGGTTGTTTCATCTCTATCCATTGCTTTTATTGTCTCATCACGGAGTCCCAAAAGCAACTGTCGAGTGATCATTACAAGTGCTGGAGACATTTTGTAAGCCAGATGGTAACTTTTCCCGATATGTTCGACTATTTGCCGTATTGCAAGTTTCTCGTGCACTCGGGATAGTGTTGGAAAACTATAATGGTGCCTCGGAGCTCACCTAGCTTATCGTAACCAGGTTATTTACTTGGGTATTTGTGATACACTTACTTCCATTCGAGTTGCTTGTGTAATTTACTGGAGAGAAAATTTCTTATCCAACCATTTTGATTATTTGACAGGAATCTGATCAGAAACTGTAGAACAGTCAGATCTTAATGATTTTCATTTTTTCATGGTAGCTGACATTCCGTCGTGAACATTGTTAGATGGAGCATTCTGGTATATATGGAGCCTATTGATTGATGGAGCTCCGTTATAGACTTTTCTGCTGCATTCGCAGTCCGACTTGCAGTGTATAGTGCAGTGCCTTTATGATCATTTTCTCATCTTTTGCCGCTGACTTTGTATTCCTTAATTTTAACTGACACCTTTTATAAAACCCACTAAATTTTACAAAGGTTCATTCTTTGTTTTTTGCTGGTCATTGAATACGTGTATCCGTTTGGGACAACAATAGATATACAATATTCAATTGGAAACGGTGCTTCTTTGTTCTTACTGTGCACATTGCGAACGTAAAGTACAAAGTTATTTTAACTCTAAACTAAAATGAAACCTTCACAAATGCCTGCTGTGCATAAGTAACTAAATAGTTTTATGGTAAGAAAATGTTTAACCTTTTAAGTGTATAATTGTTACGAGCCAGCCGAGCGAAGAAGCGAGGCTGGTGAGACGGCAGAATTATAGGGCCGTACGAGGATAGTATTCAGGCGATACAAATCATTATAGAGCCGTACGAGGATAGTATTCAGGCGATACAAATCATTATAGAG
>JAOBRB020192800.1:0-12334 GCA_027575285.2 Zoanthus pulchellus
ATTCTGCAAAAAAAACCATCCGCACAGATGTACAATTTCATAGAAATTACAGAAATGCTGAATGCAGCTGGCGAGACTAGGCACATTTGCTCATTTGGCCCCTTGTCCATGAATTGCATGTCTGTGTTGTAAAGATTAAAGTTTTCAGTGAAAGAAATCAAATTTAAAAAACATACATTGACTGATTGAGCCATCTAGTTGATGAAGTTTTGTAAGTGACCGTATATTTTGTTTCTCTTGACGGAATATGCATGAAAATGAGTGGTGTTCTTCATTCTAATTTTCGAGCCCTCTGGCTCAGATTTTTAAAAAGGCTTTATAAAGTGATCGTTTATATTGCATGTTTCACCACTTAAAGAGTATATAGCCATACTTTCAATTGCAACATGTTGTGTAACTTTCATTTGTACTTCTGAAAGTTGCAAGTCATAATCTGTCTCATTCATTTTGTTTGTTTTTAAGGGGATGTAAATTGTTAGAGTTTTTAAAAATCATTCTAACCTTTTTTAAACTAGTTGATGAAACCTTAAAATTAGATCATTACTTTTAATTTGTTTCTCTTGTGGAGTAAAATTGATAAATCGTTTATAAAATTCTACGTTTTTCACTTGACTTCAATAATAGCAAATGTAAACCTTATCTTGACATTTTCAATTCACCACACAAAAATGAACCAAAATATTATTAGTGATAGGTGATAATCATGTACAAAAATGTTCTTGGAAAACATCTCATTTTAAAATAATAACTTTTATTGACCAGATTGATTTGTATCTTTCTTAAAGGCATTTAAAATCACACTTTATTCAGGTGCGGTTTGTTCACTTGGGTAGCAAGGTTGTCTCCTTCTGTCTCAAGCATCTTCGTAAAAACATGTTCGTGAAAAGCAATGCACGCATTTGCCTGACTGTTTATAAGAACAACTTTATAAGAATCGAACCATGAGGCTCGGACTGGCCAAAAATTAAGAACAATTTAAGAACAAGTTCAGGCTGAGACTGAAGGAGAGTAAAAATGTTTGTCGGGTTGAAACTTCACTAAACTCTTGAAATTTACCTTCGCACTGGAGAACAGTAAAAACATAGAACTGAGCACTTTCAGATTTAAAATTTTATTATTGATCAACTGCAGTTCGAAATAACACACCTAATCGCGTAATATTATATACAAGTAAACGTTTCTCGTTAATCTGAGATAAATGATTATAAATGCACCAGAGAGATCTCTTCAAGACACACTTCTTATCATTTCAAACCGCTCAAAAGAATAAACTAACAGCAAACTGAAACTGAAATCATCAAAAAATTTATAGAACAATTATCCTCGGCAAAGTTTACTTATAAAAAAAAGTGTGTAGCTTTGATGACTTCATCAAACAAAAAACAGTAAAGCAATAACGTACTAAATAGGCCAAATGATTCCAACTCTAATTTAAAATTAAACACTAAATCCTTTATATTAATTGTAAGTGCCAAAAACTACATATATTATTAACTATATTATACACAAAGTTGAGCAAAGACAGGCGAATATGGCGTTTAATTAAATGTTTTTACCAGCCAGAAAATCATGAAAGTATATTTCACTCAATGAGTAGAATTTCCCGGTATAAAAATTACATGGTTACCAAATGCAAAACCTTGAAACGATTTGTGTTTGTACAACAGACAGCAGTTTCAAATACATCGGTTGTACTCTCTCAGTTAAACTTTAAATAAGCAATTAAAATGTACGTGAGAAAAGGTCAGCTATTTTTCTTGTCGGGACACTACATCACGTTTACTGATCATTGTTAAGTCAATTCCTTGAATAATATCATCAAGACATTAAACCAACATAACAGCCATTACCTTTGCTGAAACTGTCGGTGTCTATCGTCAAAAAATAAAATAATACAAAGTAATTGTTCAGTGCACTGAGTCCGGTTAGCGAACTGAAGAAATAGGAAAGGAGGTGTCATGTACTTTTACAAACTAAACTCAATTTTTTAAATAAAAGTTATGTGTACTTCAACCATAAAATATAACATTTATCATATCAATAACGACTTGTTAAGCTAAGTTACTGAAACAATTCGATCTCGAAGTGGAAGAATAAATGATTTATCAATTGGTCCGTTCCGACATGCGTTGTACAGTTTCTCTCAGCCATCGAAACGTTTCTATTCATTGAAAATCAATTAAAATCCTTCACTTTGCTACCGTTTCAATTCTCAGCCTACAAAACATCACGGAAACGTAATTTGCAACTTGCACACCTCAAAATTTTCCCGTTAATAACATTACCAACAACTGCAATCCAACAACAAGCCTGTTGTGCCTAGAACGTTAACCAAGAACGTTGGCGCGCTTTTCAAAGTTTTTATTTTGGTAAATTAAAAAGCTTTTTGGTCATTCTTATATTCAATACTTATTCAGTTATTGTTTTTGTGCGAGGCACTAAGATAATGAAAGTAGCCAATTATAAATGACAAGCGTAGCTCGATAACCAATAACAATTTTTCAGATATATTTGTTTTGAATGGTGAAGATAAATGGTCACGTCCGAGCTTTGTTCGTACTTACTAGAGACATGTGTCATGTGATGTGGGAAAGGGTAGCTCGGTTTTAAAAACAGTCAGTAAGAGTGCCATGAAATAATCAATAGGTTAAACTATGCCGCTGTTAAAAGTGAATGAATTTTACAAAGCAACTCTGCCAGATGGAGAAACAGAAGAATACATTTCTAATTCGACTTTTTGTTCGAGTTTTGACGACCGATATTTCTCTTCATTTGCATTAGGTCAACGAAACGAAAAGTTCTTCCAAGATACCAAAATTATTGAAAGGAGTTTTGCTGAACTAGCTGAACGTAAGCGCAATTTCAAAAGAAAGTCATCAAGTAAACCAACTCTGGAAAATATACAGGAAGAAGATGCTACCGCTGCGGAAGTTAAGTTGAGCTCCGAAGAGTCAATGCCGGTTGTGCGGGATTTCTCTGCCATTCACCGCGAACGAGCGTTGAGCTGTGGCTCGTTCTCACCAAATTTGAACGAAGCAAGACGTTTTCGACAAAAACATTTATCTTCTGTTTACCGATCAAGGTACAACACGGCATGAAGTATACTAAAATGTCTACTTCTGCATTTGTTTTTAGTTTTAGGAGGTAAAATTCTGCAAGGATTCCGATTAGAGATCACACACAACATACAAAATTCATTTTATATCTTATCTCCAATTTGAGATAGCACTCGTATTGATTCCTTTCTGACTGTGCATAGAAAAGTGAATTCGAATGGAGCAACTAAACTGATGCAAGACAAAAGTCACAGCTTTTCAGTATTTTTTATGTTCAACTGGTAAGAATTCGCTTTTTATATATAAGAAAGTATTAAAGGAACAGATATTTACCTTTGCTTTTGAAAGACAACTGAGCAGTAAAATATTAAAAATAAATCACAGAAATGAAAACTCAGTTTTATCACTATGAAGCTTAAACAAACTTTTTGTTCGACTTGTCACAAGTGCAAATGTGTGTAAATATTTACAGCGATAACTGCAACTTATTCTTCTGCTATAAACCGGCACCAACACGTCTGATCATGAAATTAAAAATACCAACGCGTACACAAGTTTCATTGTTAAATGTAGTCTTACATGCAGGTACTGTATGTATTCATGACGTTTCCCGCAAAACTATACACGTTTTGAATAAGAATCAGTAAATTGTGATGAGGCTCAATTATTCTTAATTTTATGGCTGCGTCATCTTCAACTTGATATTATACTTTGTTCTTATTTCGATGAGTGGCCAGTTGAAATTATGAGAAATAAAGGCTAAAGACAAAAAGACAATTTCAATTGGTATTGAAAACCAATACTGATTTCGGAGGAACTGTCCGTGTATCATTTGTGAAGACCGAGCTAGTAGACATACACTCTTTTTTTATAAGAACGTTTTTTGTAGAACATGAGGCTGAAAATCACCAGAAATTTAAAGACATGTTAGGGACCGTCGGAAAATTGATTTGTTAACGCTTAAAGTCCACTGGACGTTAAGGTCTAACCCCCTCTCCCCTACGTTAACGATGTACGTTAAAGATATACACTTAGGGTCTTAAAATGATTGAGGAGAAAGTGCTGCGTTTGCTCTAACATCTGCAAATGGTTAGACTTTCGCATCTTCTCGGTGAGGACGTTAAACCGTAGGTCCCGTGTCCCCAATTAGTTAATAAAAAACTAAAGAAATACACTCGTTAATATAGTTCTTACTTTACTTACTTTACTAGTAATAAAAAACTAAAGAAATACACTCGTTAATATAGTTCTTACTTTACTTACTTTACAACTTTACGTTAGTTGAATAATAAAAAGCTCAATAAAAAGTGTCAAACGCAAATTAAAGTATATCAATGCTTTTAAAAGTGACCTAAGCTATATAGTTGCGCAAACTAGCGAAGGCAACTAGCTCACTTATAGGTGTAAGTCCTGGCGTACCCACGTGGCTAGCCAACATAGTGGCTGTAAGCTACTAGCACATATGTGTTATCTATACTTGAGTTCATCTTTACAGCCATAGTATACCCAATATAGAGGCTTCAAGTTATTTACTAGCACGTTTGTACTATCTATACTTGAGTTAATCTTTGTAGCCATAGTACCCAATATAGTGGCTTCAAGTTATTTACTAGCACGTTTGTACTATCTATACTTGAGTTCATCTTTGTAGCCATAGTACCCAATATAGAGGCTTCAAATTAGCTACTAGTACGTTTGTCAGGTTGGCATAGTGGTCATCCCACCTCTACGACCCGGGTTCGATTCCTGGGCTCCGCGTGTGGGATGAGATTTGTTGATCTAAATCTGACTTCGAGGGTTTCTCTCCGGGTACTCCGGTTTTCCTCCCTCAGCAAAGTGGACTTTCACGCCAAGATCTGAGCCGTCGAGCGGTTAAACATTAGCCTCTGGCTAGGAAGAATGGGCAACTTCCTTCGCAATTGACGTTAAATAAAGTATTATTATTATTATTATTATTATTATTATTATTATTATTATTATTATTTACTCGAGTTCGTCTTTGTAGCTATAGTGCCCACTATAGCGGCTTTAAGTTAGCTATATACTAGTAAGTTTGTGCTATCTATACTCGAGTTCATCTTTGTAGCCATAGTGCCCAGTATAGTGGCTTCAAGTTAGCTACTAGCATATATTTGTACAATCTATATTTGAGTTCATCTTTATAGCCATAGTGCTCAGTATATAGCGGCTTCAAGTTTGTGCTATCGATGCATGCATAATTACAATGCTGCTGAAAAGTAGCAAAGAAATTACTATTCATTAGTAGAATGCCCAAATTGTGTGCAAATCTACCATTGATTTTGGTAAATCAAAGTTTTGGCAGCAGATGCGCATGCCTGATTCTCTGTAAACACAGTTAGGCATCCATTCCACACAAAAGCACCTGGCTATCCGAATACGTACAATTGATTACAAGGACTTCCTTCCTATACTTTTTCCTGTTCCCAAAGCTGCAACTCACAGTTTTTAGCTCATAAAACATTTGCAAATCAACTCGCAGGACAGACAATATTGAGGCCGCCTGGTACCGAATATGAGAAAAGAAGAATTTGGTGTAGTCTTAGGCTTTCAGTTGTTCCTGACACTTCCACAGGGCATACTGCTTCATATAAACTAAATTTATGCTTAAATTAAGACCTAAAACAAGCTCGAGTTGGCGTATTTATACCGGAAAATCCATCTTAAAGTGAAGTGAATTGTATACACTTAAGAAAACAAATTCTTATACTAAATATGGGAAGGAGTGAGAATACGTAACAGTAATGATACTTGTTTCATCGTAAATCTCTTTTAGGCATGCAATGTTTACATTAATCAATCAATGGAACTCGAATTGGAGAAGTTGCACTTAATTATTTTTTACTACACTTAATGAATTTAACAAAATGAATAAAACCTTTCTTTTTAGCCAAGATGTAGTGAAGAACTTTCTTATATTCAATTTGTTTGTTATTTTAATTAATTCTACTTAATTTTACTCATTTTATTGGCATGTTGTAAAGCGCTTTTAATGTGCAAGCGCTATGTTATTTTTAAATCATTATCATTTAATCATTATTATATAATGTTTGGATAAGTTTGATGTTAGTAACTAGAATCAGTAGCCTGTCATTGGCGGGTGCAGGTTTCTCCGCCTGATTTATTTTCTCCCTCAGTTCCCTGAGTAGAGAACCTGTTCACGGACAAGGAATTAAGATATCAAAGCTGAAATATCCATATGACACTGCGCGCGTGGGGTAATTCAGATCATCAATAGCTGTTCTTGGATAAATTCATAAGCTCTTTTTATTAAAAAGACAATAGAATTTTCTTTGAAAATATAAGAATAGTAGTTTGCATTCGAGAACAACGACACGGATTCGAGGCGCGAGACCTATTTTAAAAGCCGGAAGTGAATATAGTATACACTATATAGTGCGGTAATTTCTGAATGCGCACCCAACCTTGAATAGCCCCGCTTGCTCAATATATGAAATTTTTATATATACACTAAAAAAATAAAGACACTAAAGCATTTGGAATGAGCCAAAAACTTCTTCCGTTATTCACAGCAACTGCGACAGCCATATTGATCGTATAAAGTCTGATGAGCTTCTTTGACAAAGAACAATATAACAAAACCGAAATTGTGCGACGACATACAATACCGTGCAAGTTGAAAAATTGAATGAGAGTGAAACAGTTTCAGTTTTCCGGAAATAACTACAACAAGTATCACAATATCCGCTCTATGAACAATGGCATTACGTAAATGAACTTGTAGAAGCGGGAAGTTATTTGGAGATTCTTTTGCTCATTGCAGCTAGAGAAGTATTTGCATGGAAGTGTTTTGCAAATGTAATACATGCTTTTAATATAGGAATAACTTTTATAAGATAAAACAACAGAACAATCTTAGGCTGAGGCACTGAATATACTTAGAGATTTCACTAAAACTTTTTAATTAACCACAAAGCCGGGCAACACAAGAAGTCTCACAGTGTTTCATATATTTTCCTCTCAAGGCATAAGTAGATCCTGAAGGTAACAGACAGCTGTAGGATTTTGAAGCGTTGACGCGTGGCCTCTTTCAACAAAATTTAGTAAAAAGAAATCGATGTTTTTACGTTAAAGAAAATTTGGAGAGAATCTTGGAACACGACTGGAGTTGACACGTGTTCTCGTAACTTAAAAAAGTATTGAAAATAACACGTAGCGCAAGCTAAATCAAAGTTTATTTTCGTTTACGGGAAGCTCAATAGTTCTTATAAAACTCTTTTAAACTTTTTTAGGCTTCAAGAGGGTTTGAATCCTTAGCTTTTGCAATACCGGTCCAATCGGTTCTTATTATTTGACCGGAAAGATGTCGGTCTTGTTAGTATACAGATTATCAAGTCATATAATTAATAATCCATTATTTATTAATCGAATAAATGATAACATTTGAGTCAGTTCCGTCAAACCAAACCAAACACCCTTTATTAGTAATTAACCAGAAATGTATAGAAAACAGTAACTAGCGGTAAACTACTATGAGCTGCGTCGGTGTTTCTAAAGAAACAATTTAGTAATAAATGTGTAAACTATACACCGTTTATGAGAGAAAGAAAACCCGCTTACTGACGTTTCGGACGTCAGAGTAAAACTTTACTCGGGTCATACTTTAGTGATTAATCACTAAATTGTTTACAAGAAATTCATGGATTTTACGTTGCGTTGATCAACCCACGCTGTGAATACGCATCGTAGAAAACAAGAAAACTCAGCTTCTTATTAATTAATTATATTTATCTCTCCATCAAATAATATAATGGATGTTGTCTTTTATGTTTTGTTATTTGAATGACGTACTTGCCACCCATGAGATGATTGATCGCGTTTTAAGTGTTGTTGGTGAATTCGTGGGTATAAATAATATTACAGTGTCAATTTTGCTTAAATCTTTTAGTGTTTCATCCATCATTCGTTCGGTACTTTAATTAAACAAGTACGTTGGGCGACATCTTTCACAAAACTCAAAATCCTTCTCACACCCTTCAAAGCTTCGTGGTTTTTTTTTATCATTTATATGCAATGACTTATCAGTAATTTTCCCAAACGCGATATGATACTTTTGATAGATAGATAGAGAGATTGACGAAAAAGTAAACATAGACTCGGCCTACCACAGCCAGCCCGAATAATAAACTAGTTGAAAGAAACCTAAATACTACGAGCTGAATTGACTGAGCCATGAGATAATGAGATAAAAGGCATCTGAAGGGGTTCACTGAATTGTGATATCTCACGGAAACTCGAATTGATTTAATTTGCGAGGCGATCGTCCAAAAAAAATATTTTTTCTCACTAATATTAATATTCAAAATATTATCTTTCTGCAAACGACTTAAATTAGTTAAAAAAATTTTGAGCAAAAGCATTCATCAGGACTGCCTAGTAAATGTTCAGCTAAAAAAGTTGCCTAATTCTGATTACATTGATTATTATTTAGTTGAGGTTCATTTTTGGAATCTTTCTTTTTAAAAATTCAAAATTGATTTTCCAAAAATATTTAAGAGCGTTCAGACTCAGTTAAATAATTTGACGTTTTTATAAAAAAAAACAGTGTAATAAAGTTATTTTTATCCTTTTTAGCTATTTTGATAAGCGTTGGCGCTGACGAGAAGCCGTTGATTGAAGGTTTACACTTCCAAACTAATTTTATCGCCTTTCAGCCTGTCTATAGTTTATATATTTTCATCAATTTGATAAGCTTAATATAGATGTAAAACAAGGATTTCTAGATTTTAAGTCCCGGCAGGATTCAAATATTCTGATTAAACATGTTTTTAAAATATCTTTACTACTAATTTTAGACAACAAAAAAATAATACAAATATACCGTATGTGGTACATTTGTATTTATATTGATTTGTACATGTCTTTTGTATTGTTTTGATAAAACTGTACAGACTTTCTTGCCAGTTTGTCTCGAGATATACCTGTAGAAATCACTATTTAGTAAATCAAAAAAAAATTCTCATTTTTCAATAGTTGAAACGTATTTTATCATCTAGACTTTCCAGCGAAACTAAATATTACGATTCGAAATCAGAAAAGTATAAGGCTAGAACGCTCGTAATGACCTTTTAAAAACACCAAAAAATGACAACTGAAAGAATGTTTAATTAGATTAAATTCTTGATGCTGTTGAAGTATAACTATGGATAAAAATATACTGTTAGTGTTACTTGGCTTCAAAGTTTTAAAAGTTGCAATGAACTCGAATTAATTCATAATTAATAAGTTATATTGTGCCCAGTGTTCATATTTGTTTGCCGCAGTGTCGGCCCATGTTGTTCACAAAGGAAAGGACATAATTCATTTAGCTTAAAAAGAGGTATGACGCCCATATATTAATACAGATTGGGTGTTGTTCTTTAGGCATAAGTGCTTTGTTATTCTAGATATTTCTGTGTTTGTATCACGGATTAACTGTAACAAAGTCATTCATGAATTCCAAGATAAACCAATTTTTATGCAGTCTTCGCATTTACTGATCAGAAACAAATAAAAGCAAACCTGCTCTTGCTTTCTCTTCTTAAATCATAAATGAATGAAAAGTAACTCAAGTGTTATTCAACCTATTTTTAGAATATAAATGCAGCTTGATTGTTGTTTTTAGGTTAGTTTATTTAACGATTTTTTAAACTTTTGTCTTTGGAATCAGTATTTTAAAGCAATGTATTCAAATTTAGTTGCAGAGAACCGTTCCGTCCATGTTAGTCTTGCTTACTGCGGATTGTTTTGGCTTTGGAGTAATCTTGATCTCTCATTCTTCATTAAATGAGCAACAAAATTTATATTCAGGCGTCTTCATCGACTGACAACCAACCAAGCTTGCTGAGTATAGCAGGCCGTCAGATATTCCAGTGTTGATAAAGATCTATTGTTTTTTCTAAAACCCCATCATGGTATAGTGTTGTATACACCTTTCCCAACAAAACAAAACCGTGCAGTCATGTGGAATTACTTCTGAGCTTAATTCTTGTGTAGTTTTTGTGTCGAAAACGCCGTCCATCATTTTGCTGTGAGCGGCCGGCACCAAATCTAAGGGCACGCTCCCTGTGAATAGTTTCAAGATCTCGTTTGTCACTCTTGTGTTCGCTATGCGAGATCGTGGGCTCTGAAAGCTCTTCCTCCTCGATATTCTCAAGGTTTGGAATTCTTATAGTTGAGTGTTTTCGTTTACAGTTCTTTCTTCGCGCTGCTTTTCTTCTCTCAGTGTAGCTTTTCGTCATGCTTTTTTCTATTGCTTTTACATCCTCATGAAGTGTAACAGGATTCCTGTACTGCTGCCAGTACTGACTGTTAAACATATCCCGAGTTTGTGTTTCTGTCATCGTAACGGGTTGATCATAAATGGACTTCAAGCTGTCGCTTTCTGAATATGCTTCACAAAACAAGATTATGTTTTGGGTTTTCATTTTCAAACTGATACGATAATTCCAAAATTCTCCGCAGTTCTTCCCTCTATACCTGCAGTTTGCCGAGCAAGCGTAGACACGAGCAAAGTTCCGCTTCAGATTGTTTTCTTGATCCAACTAAAACCTAGTTGGACAATATCAGGATAAGCGGATCACGTGACAGCTTAAGTACATTTCTGCAACACTGAAAGTTTACAAATACAGAAAAAAAGGAAAAAGCAATTACTAATTAAGTAGTTCACAGTTTTATTCAGGGTATTGATATATGTTTCCATCTGTTTTTATTTGTCTACTGTAAGGGAAATTAATTTTTTTTTTTGTATATTTTAAAACGTCCAAGTGGAGCGAAATAATATATTAAATTATTATATTCACAACATCCTGAATTAACTATATCATTACAATATACCTTATTTAACGAACCAATCAAAAACAAGAATTTCACTTGAAGATCTAAGCATTCAAATTAATGATCTCTAAACATGAGTGGTTATATAACAGCTTACAAAACAAGCACATCGTGATTTTTTTTATTTTTTTGCTGTCTTCAACATCTTTAGAACTTCCGATGTTTCGCAAGCTGAAATGCAAATCTATATTTCATTCCTTGTAGAAAATATATCAAATATGGTGAAAAAGCTAAGAATTTGTATGACTTCAAATGCTTGTTTTAGGAAATGAAAGCATGGCAATGAATACAATTAAGTCTATATTGTCACCAATGACAAACCCGCCAACAGTTATGGTGTCAATAAATGATTTTTCTGGTTGTTTTCGACTTCGGAACACTTAACCAATATATGATTAATTTAACGTAAAAGAAACAAATCTAAAATAAAAATTAAAGATCTTAATGGTCCCTATGTAGTAATCATTTTACCCACACAAATTAACCAAGTTAATTTTTTAAAAAGACAAACAAAAACTTCATCTCGCCGGTTTGCACCTGACGTCATGGCAACCAAATTGGTCTAATCTTAACAAAAAAAAAAAAAAAAAAATAATAATAATAATAATAATAATAATAATAATCTTTATTATTTGTATTGCCCATATTTTACGAGATAATAATTTTTATTATTTCTTTTGTTTTGTACACCAACATGGCCGCTATGTCCATTGTTTTTTGTGTCTCATTCATAGGATTGAGTGTAACTCAAGAATAGTTAGTAGTTGGTTTACTTTGGTTGAGTTTCTCCTTTGTTATGCACCTGTCAATGTAAACCCCCACCCACCTCGGGGAAGTATGGAGCATAATTGGGGATTGATTGGGGCTTTGGCCGGTGGGGTGGGGGATTTATGCGCATTAGTGCTTTTGTTGTGCCCGCACATTGACAGGTGCATTAAGTAAAACAACAATGTTAGTAAATTACTCAGTCAGCTATAAAACAGACACTCTCAAAACCAGTAACTCTCGTACCCGGGACAATTCTGTTTTTTATTACAACAGCTATATAAGAACAACGAGGACGCTCAAAATGCCCAAAATTGCTCCGGATATCTATAAAAATGTTTTACGAAGAGACTAATAAACTAACACAATACAAAAGTTTAAAATATAGTATGTTTTTATTTAAAAGACCTGCATGTGACCAACAAATTAGATTGACTTAACCTAGCGCCGTATTATTTATTAGTTCAAAAATTCGATATTACCGCTTATTTTGTAAACGCACAGATTCATAATAGAACATTGTAAATTTATACTAATTTGAATTAGATAAAAGAAGTTTCGAGAAAAAATCTAAACTGCGCAAATAAATCCAGTTTTGGACCTAAAACCAAGGCGTTAAAAATAGTATAAACTTACCCCCCCCCTCCCCGCCCCCCCGT
>JAOBRB020192911.1:0-12330 GCA_027575285.2 Zoanthus pulchellus
GTCCGATCCTGTCAAAAGTTGTCAAAAATTTTCAGCGTGCTTATTATTCGGGGCAAAATATTTCTGTGGATGAGGCAATGATAGCTTTCAAAGGTCGCTTTAGTTTTCGCCAAAATATGCCAGCAAAACCAACAGAATAAAAGTTTGGGTGGCTGCAGATTCGAAAAATGGTTGTCTCGCAAACATGTCGATTTATCAAGGAAGCAAAAATGGCAGAACTTACGTTTTCGGGCAAGGGTACGACGTGCTAATGAGTATGGTAAAACCTTTTTTAAATAAAAGACATCATTTGTTTTTCGACAACTTTTTTTCAACTCCTCGGCTTTTTGAACACCTACTGGTACAAGATACCTATACGTGTGCCACGGTCAGATTAAACCGCAAAGGCATGCCCGGGTGTTCAAAGCAAAAACTAAAAAAATGTGGAGATTTAGTTCGATCACAGAAAGGAAATTTGTTGTTCACTAAATGGCATGATAAGAGAGATGTACATTTTTTATCTAGAAATGTTTCTCCAGATATTGCACTGCGATCTGTACAAAGAATAGTAAAAGGCGAAATAGTCGAAATCGAGAACCCATTCGTTTCGGATCTTTACGCATCGAAGATGGGAGGTGTTGATTTGGCTGTTCTTATTATTATGCCAGAAGCTTTCAATGTCTGTGTTGTAAATTCTTACATTCTCGAAAGTATCTACCGAGTAAATGAAAAAGAAAGCAAGTTAACTAATGCATGGATTTTCTCAGCGCAAGCGGCCGGCTAGTTTTAGTCCTGTCGAAGGCAGAATTCATGTGCAGCATACAATAATTCGCATTGAGGGTCGTAAAAAGCGTTGCATTCATTGTAAAACGTCTGAAAAAAAACTTCAAAAGGGTACCTAGTAGAAACGTGTTTTAAGTGCAAACAGTGCAGAGAGCCTTGTTTTTTGGAGTACCAGAGACAGTTTTCGTGAAGTTACGCGTGCGGTTTGTAATCTCTTTTTAACACTTTTATTTATTTTGTTTGAGCATTTATCTTTTCAGATAATCTTGTTTTGTTCGAGTTAAAGATCTGCATCTATTTTGGCATCGTTTTCTCATGAAACAGGCTTAAAATTTAGCAATTGCGCTTGACAAAACATGCGAAAATTTTAGAATTGAATATAATTACCTGTTTTGTACCTACAATTTTAGGCTGTTTCGATTTATTTTGTAGTAAAGGAATTTAATTTTAATAAAAGAACTTTTAACCTATTTATATGTGTGTTTCTTATCGTTTCAAGTACGCCCTAATTCTACTACACATACATGTTTTGATTTTGATTCAAGGATAAACATCGCACTGCCATTTTGCTCCAGGAACAACAGGGAGCTGGGTCCCAAAACGTTCAGTAGTCAAAGGGTTAAACCTGGAGATTATGTAAAACTTTTACAGCAGCATAGTGAGTAACAGGCTAAATTTGTGATTCCTATGCTTTTAACATATTAGAGAATGTCTGATTTTTTTTACACTTGGAGATCTTGATAGATTGACAAATGCATGTGTATTGTTATTACTTTTGTTTTCAACCTAGGTATAGTTTTCTTATATGCATTTGTTATACTGGTATTCTTAGGTTTTGAAGTGAATTCGTTGTTAAGATTACTTCTACAATTATATACATTGCTAAAACTATGGTTTGTATTCCCTGTTTTATGTGAGAACGAATAACGCAAAATGTAAACAGATATCCCGAAGAACGTTTTTTTCACAATCTGGTTTCCAGAATATTTTCCATTATAGATGTGCTTTTGAGTCGCATTGGTGCGATAATTTGTTTCGCGAAGGAAATTATTATCAGTGTGTTAAAGCACATTTTGAGTCACATTGCTGTGATATCTTGTTTCCCGAAGAAAATTTTATATTGTTTCTAATCAACCAACATTTTAGAAGTATATGTGTACAAGATAGAGTGAAAGTACAGAAAAATATTATTTTCTTGAGATTTATTGAATATATTTTTATTAAAATGTTACTGTTCATATTATATTTCACTGAGATTTATTGAATATATGTTTTGTAGGTTGAAATAAAAATAAAATGTTTCTATTTTGCAAAATTGAACCTTTTTTTAACAATGCCTAGCCACACAACCACGTCCATCTAATGTTCACATGTTCATTGACATCAGAATAATTAAAGTTTGTTCTCACATTCACTTAAGCATAAGCATCTGCGTGCTTTTCTATTGTTATTCAAATTTTTTTTATGGTTTTGTCAAAGTGTTAATCATCCTGTTCTTATTTATCCTCATGCTTGTTCAAGACTAAATGATACTTAATAAAAGAAAACATTTGTGTTTGTTATGCTTACATCATTTGGAGGAATTGAAGTTCGAGTGTAGCAGACTTACAGAACTCAAAAGAAATAGTTATCTTTGCAAAGAATGTGGACAAAAATTCAATAATTACTCCTCTAGAGGAAAGTGATAAGCATGGTTCCTTTACATATATAATTACGTGTTCTTTAGTATTTTTAAATTTGTAACAACCTTCGGCATATGTTTTCCCTTGTGTATATGAATTATATGAAATGTCCTGGGTTGTTATAAAACAGTAGGTTAAACACATTCTTTATTTTCACATTTTTCAATAAAAGATTATAAATTTCAGTTTTATTGAATAACTTTTTAGGCAGATGTGTTCAGCTCCTGCCTTTCAGAAGATTTACCAGCAAGAAAAAATATTGTAGACTCTACAATTCCATTCTCGTATTGGAAGGAGAGGTGTGTATGTTTAATGGCCATAAATTCGCACACACGAAATACTCAGAAAATGTACATTTTTCAAGCAATTCTTTGATTTTCCACATGTTCGTTCTGGTCTCCACGTTTACGTGAACAAGTGAGCAAATTATTTAGATTGTGCTTGGCTAATATATTATGGACCTGCAGAGTTAAACAAAAGCCCGATAACATGTTCAGCTCTGATATTATTGGGAGTGGTAAACAGCACGAAACTGGATTAGCATGGAGAGAAAAATGCAAATTCCGTTTCAGAGGAGCATTGAAAGGTGGTACATGACAACTAGAGTAGCCAAGAAATATCAGGAACAATGGGAAACAAAAGCTTTCACCCAGAAAATAATAACTCCAATAGAATACATACACCACTAGCAGAAATAAAAACATCTCTAAGTTTAAAAGCAGTAAGAAATGTTTTGAAAAATGTAGGCTTTTTTTGTTTTATCAATAAGGTCACAAAATCGATTATCTTCCTGCTGTAAATACTATATTGAAAGAAGAATGCTATTTTTTTCTGCCAGGACAACTAAAAAAGATGGCATGGATTTGTATATTCTTTGATCACCTAACAGATGCGGTAAACCAAACACTCTGTCCAGAACCATTTAACTCAGAACACTATAAGTTACCCTGCCTTGCGAGAGAATGCAACAACTGTGGAATTCAAAACTTCAAATTGTTGGAGGAAGAGATTGCTAAAGAGAAGGAAATATATGAATATGTGGTGGTCGCATACCATGCTGATGGGAAAGATATAAAAACTGTTGAAAACTGCAACCCCATCAGAAAAGTAACAGCTGCAAGGTTCACGCCGTTCTTACGTCTGAATGGAGACAGCTAAGCAAAAGTTGCACGTGTTTTAAAGACACACTCCTGATATTGATGACCAAGATTACCCAAAAATAACGTATTGGATTAACTGGAAGAAACAGCAAAACAAAAGCAAACAATAACTGAGGTTGTGGCAGAACCCTGTTCAATGTAGCGAGTATGATGTTATACATCAAAGTTGCAACACAAACTCCTTGAATCAAAAAGTTGTGGCTGATAAAGCCTTAAATGCTACTTTCAAAATTAGTAGGCAAATTATCTTCAGTAATCTCTCCTTGACCCTGGCTCAAAAAATATTCAGTTCTGCTATCCAACCTATCCCCACATACGGTTGTAAGATTTAGGGATTTTTTCAACAAATTGGCATTCGACAACTGAGACAAAACATACCTAGAAAAAACTCATCCACGACTGTGGAAGACGTTTCTCAAGTTAAAAAAGCATCCAATCCTGAAACTAGGGCAGAAGTGGGTAAATATCCCTAGCAAATCACCACTTTAAATTTGATTTTTAAATATTATATTACTTGAAGGATAAGATGACAATTCCATTGTTAAACAGGCTCTTATATCACAACACATGGATCAAAAACTTTACAAGTCCTATCACAGGTAAGACAGCCACACAAACTTCAACATGAACATCTACCTAACATGATCTCACCTGTCATCCCTATGTTAGATTTCTATACCAAAATATAAAACTTTCTCTTCAGAATTTTATCTAGAGATCGATCAAAATTTTGGATGTCTCTCAAAAAAGGAATACATGAGATTTCGCACGAGTAACCATACACTTCTTGTAGAATTGAAACGTTACTGTAACCTAAAATACCAAGTGAAGATATAATTTGTAAGTTTTGTAATCTTCATGAAATGGAAGATGAGTTTCACATTCTTTATAATTACCCCTACATTACTTACAGTACCACCCATATTACAAAGTTATTGATGAAGACCAAAATTTGTGTAAAGATAATGATATGCGGCAAAAACAAGACGATGCCAAAACAAATGCCTAGAAGACGGTGACTTGCTATTCATTCACATCCGACTGCTCATGAAGTTGTCTCAGTCTCAACAAAACTTGAATCGAAAGTCTTTTGGAGGTTTGATCAAAAGCCTTTTTAGCGAAGCTAAACACAATGACTTCTTGGTAATTTTTCCAAACACGACATGATAGAAAGATATATTGACAGAGGAGTAAACTTGGACTCGACCTACCAAAAGTAGCCCACCCAAAAAGGCATTAGACTGTTAGACAACAACCTGGGAAAACTCCAATAGATCCCAAGAACAATATTGTGAAGTTTTGTGATGCTGCCATCATGAGTATATGGGCAGCAGTGTGAGAGGTTTTGATATTGGACGCATTATAGACCTTCAATCAACAAAAGATGGGTGTTTGTGTTAGGTTTCGGTGTTCTTTATACCATTATTCCATTGAGGATAAACGCTTATCATGTATCCAAAGAAATACTGACGGGTTGGAAGTTTTCATCTTCACACATAGGGCCAGTGGGAACTTGTAGCTGATTGAACCGAAAAAGAGTGTTGCATCTTTGGAGCCCTTAAGTTTTTATGGAAGAGGAACAGCATCATCTCATTAAACTTCTGAACAGGATGACAATGATGCTGCAGCACAACCTTATGGGTTTTTCGAAGTAGATGGTATCTTAGGGCGGTGCCACAACACAGATGGTCAACCGCTTTAAATTGTATTTTAAAGGCCATGGAGCAGATGAGTATACAACATATGTTTTACACTGCTTCGTACTTTTATCGTGGCATAAATTTTAAAACGACCTCAAGCAGTGGAAGCGTAAAAACGTGACAGAGGCCAGAATCTGGATCATTGAAAACACAAAAAAGAGACAGTCAAAAACTAAAAAGACAAAAAAAAAACATCCAAAATTGATGCTTTTAATTTTCGTAAGAACGTAACTTCCAGTTACTAATCAAAGGCTTACTTTATTTAAGTTAAATTCAGTCTTTTAGTATTCATTAAGGACTTGGGATAAATCGTTTTTAACTGTAATTCCCCAGTTCCCGCGATTTTATGAAATTAAGAAGAATATCTTGTTCGAGAGTGGTTAGTTATCGAAAGCATTTGTCAAGCAAGGGTAATCAAAATGCAAGTTGGTGAGCCCAGATTACTTAAAAACACTGCTGGTTTCAAAAATTTCATGGCTGAAAAAAAAAGGTAAACTCTCAAGTCCAATTCAAACCTTTATGGAGAGCGCTATCTGTATGATGAAACTATTAACATCCTGGATGATTATCATTGCTGTAAGGTCAACGAACGTGAACAAAAGAAGGCTTTCATTGCTTTGCCATGCTATCTTATTAGCATTAGCAATACAGAAGAAACCTTCATCAAAGCAAATGTTAACAAGATATTGTGATCTCGACCGGGACAATATGGAAACCATCTTTGAGCCAGTTCAGGTTCAGGAATGCCATTAGGGCCTGGCTTTTTTATATTGCCGGAAAAATAGAAGTGAGACACCATGACGGTTACTAACTATCTCTACCGTCAGAGGTGAAACGTCTATCAAACGCAATTCAAAGATAAATGTCAGATTTCCACCTAAATATAAGGAAATGGCATTTTATAAAACTAAATCTACCAATGCTTGATCAAACACAGGTCAAAAGAAACAGCAAGATTATGGAAGTTATGGAGTAGGTGCATGTAGCTACTGTAGCAATTAACAATTGAAAGTAGTTTAACAGCGACGTGCCTCGTAACTAAAATTTTTGATTTTAATTTTTATATTCCTTAAATATGAAAAATGTTTTATTTATATAAAAGTACACATTAAAATATTCATTATACAAATTAAAGAAATTTATAAGTTATGAAACTAAAAAGAAATGAAACTTCCCAGGTAAATTTTTCAGTTTACAAAACCGCTAATCGTGCTGCTTTCTGACACTTAGATGCACATATCAGCTGATGAGAAGAAAAGACTTGAGCAATTCTTGGAGCTGCTGAAAACAACACAAATGATACCAAACCACCAGTGTTAAAAAGGCTGATGATTGAGATTTTACAACTCTTTAAAATTTTGAAGCAAGAAAGGTAACTTAAGCTCAAACACTGACACTTAAATTTTAAAAAGTTTGCTTTGAAAGGTACTATCAGTAATACCTTTTAGATATATTATTTCTCTTAGATTTGCCCACCGCTTACTTGGATGTATCCTTCTCTGAAAGTTCAAACCAATGAGACTGGTGCAAGATAGATTCCAGCAATTATGATAAAACCAGCATGCTAGGAAAACTTCACTCTATTTAATGGACTGTGAATAACATAGTTAAAAATTATAACTGTAGTTTGTAACTCTATGTGATCACGCATTGAAAGTAAAAGCAAAAAATAGATCATAAATAATTCAATAATATAATACATTTGTTAAAATAGTTTTCATGTTGCTTTCAAACTCGATAGACAACTATAGCAGATCTAGATGTATTTATATTTACATTTTGATTACCATTTAAATATTGTAATACAAATTAATCAATTACTATGTAAGTTGAAAGTGCACCAAAACAGTTTTAAGAGATGTTGCAAGTGCCCAGTATCACAACCAATGGCTACAACCATCCTGGCATGTTTTGCGATAAAAACCAGCAAGCCACGATGGGGAATGTGTGTTCAAAGAGAGACCATAACAACCTAAATACTGGACATGGTTATAAGAATCTGGCGGTGTGATGGTTCTTAGGTTGCAATGATGTGGAATGACTGCAAGCCAGTTAACCTTTTTATCATCATTCATCAACCAGTAAGTAAAGGAGTGCAGTATACGGTTGAGTGTCATGGTCCTCGAGATGCCTCTAAAACCATACCATGTCCAACTGCTAAGAAGGCGTTTCAAGAGTATATGGGTGGAGTTGATCTGGGTGATCAATATTTGTCCAACTTCTCAGTCATTAGAAAATCCATAAAGGCCTAGAAGAAGCTGTTTTATAATAGATTGGAGGTCAGGCTGCTCAATTCATTCGCATTATTGAAACAACTTAGAGCGGGAAGACAGGATTTCCATATGGCATTTGTGCGCCATCTGACTAATGGTCAGAATTTTAGAAAGAGACTTGGACGACAACCTAGCAGGCCACAAATTGATGAGGAGCGAAAAAGGAGGAAGTGTGTTGTTTGCAACAAGAGAGTTGCAGTAACCAATATTTCGAAAAACCTCATTAGCAGAACTAACTGTTACTGCATAACAAGTGACCGTAAGCTCCTGTGTGTCCTCTCTGCTAGGAAGAACTGGGAAAAGTGGCACAATCTTAGAGTATTGGCACAAAGAACTGCACTTACTGAGAACTTGCTCAAGAGACATCTTTTTTAGACAATTCGTAGTCATAGCAACCCTTTTACTGCTGAGGCAACTCAATGCATTCTAGTACGCTTGATTCCTTTTCATAGTAACTGGAAACTGCATGCTATATTACTTATTTTGTTTCATGAAAGCAGTTTGTATTGGTTTTTGTAAATTTGACTATACAAAGTGCTCTCTGACACGGCTCGTGCAAAACAAAAGGTAACTTTGGGTAGAAAAATTAAGTCAGTTCTGTAAAGAGAATTTTAATCTTTGGGTAATGGGGTTTCCCCGAGTTAGCTTTTGGGTATTCTTATTTGACCATTATTTTATCCTATGTGGCTATGGAAATTCAGTGTGTTGATTTTTAACACAAGGCTACTTTTTCCTTTGAAGAGGGAATATTTAATGAAATCATTGATTAGAACAAATTGATATTTGAAAGCATTTTTTATTCTGAAAATTCATTAAACTACATGGAATCATTGTCATTAAACTTTTTATACCAACATTCATCAATCAAGAGAAAAGAGAGTCATTTTTCTTGTTAAGTTTGTTTCTAAGCAAAGATTTGATGGGTAATGATAAACTCATACAAAAAATATTGAGTTAATTCTTTTTCAGTACACAAGTTATTTACTTTCTTGTTGATAAATTACTCACTTTCAGATTAATTTATCATTATAACATTTTAACTATCAAAACAGAAAAAAGAGAAACTATCAATTAGAATACTATATTTTTAAAATGCCATGTTTTTATAATGAAGAATAGTATTATATAACAAAAATATTTGTGCTCCTTGTTTTACAGACTTGAGAGTGGAATCCCTGCATGGTCAGAATCAATTTTGTGATATTCAAAAGGATGCTACTGGCTCTATTTACAATGTTCTGTTTTCGCTGCAGACTGGGGAACCAAAGGTAAAGAATGATACTATGGTAACCATACAACAGTGGAACTCTGCAACGTCTCACTTAAAGAAACCAGAAATAAAGTATTTAGCTGAGCTGGATGTCTATGACTAATATTATTTTCAATATCTAACGTCAGGAATACAGTATTGTCATAGTGTTGAAGGCAAAATAATAAGAGGAAATATTGGGCATTTATAGCTGATAATCTTAGTGCAGATGCAATTGGAGGTTTAACTGAGATGTTTTCAAGCAATTGTGTCAGGCTTTTTTAATAACAATCAGTAAAATTATTTGGCTGGTCCCTCCCCCTGATTCAGGAAACATTACGTAAAGTACATTGGATTTGAATATCCTGCAATGAAGACATACAAACCGACAAATTCTAAACTTCTAGATGAGAAGTCTAAGCTTATTTGTCTATTTCCCTGCCCAATCCCCTCCAATCCATGGGAATAAAAACACTTATGGTTGAGTCCTTTTTCAGGAGAATGGATATGATCAACTATCAAAGAACAAAATAACTACAAAGATCAAGGAACTTCAAGGGACATAATGGATGCCAAGTATTACACTTCCTTGTGCAAAGAGGGACAAGTCCTGCACAACAAATCAAACAGCTTTGTTTTAAATACAGACAGTGCACTCCTATACTCATCATGAAGTATTTCTTTGTGGCCAGTTGTCCTCGTAATTAATGAACGTCCATCACCAGAAGGATACTAGAGCATTGTTAATGGTAAAAAAAATTAAAACTATAATAAGAGTAAGCTATTTAAAGGCTTCTACAGATTATAGGAGGTTTATTATTGTTATTTGGATAAGCAACAGCTAACTGTTTAGATATTAGGATTAATACAAAATTAAATTGTCTTTAGCAAGCTTCTACAGTTAAGCTCTTACACTTTGATTGATTTCAGAATTCATCATTATATATTTTGTGTTGTTCACTATTCAGGATATTGCCCAATGCATTAAAGTATCTTGCAGTCAATGTCTGATGATTGCTTTGTCACCAGAAGCATTAAATATAAAAATTATTTGCTTTTAGTAACTTTTGGCAGCCGTTGTTTGTTTGGTTTCTGAGAAAGATGCACATCTGTTGTGTGCATGTGACATCCTCTTTATTCTTGGAGGGCACATATGTCTTTGAAAAAAGTGGTTTACTTGGAACAAGGATACAGCAAGTGGGGAGGAAGAAAAAGACTCCACGATAGATGATCAACTTTACTTGGACCTCACAGTTTTCTTACTACTGGGAGTACTGAAGCACCTGCAATAACTGCTTGGCTATCCAATTGCCCTGGCAGCAGCCCTCAGAAGCAACCAAAAGCACTGACACAAGAGCAACCACTAAAGGACAAGAGGCCACACAGGACCTGAAAATACATCCTGGAACAAGAACAGGGAGAGAAGGCAACAAACCCTGGGAAGATAAGCTGAAATTTTGTCAGAGAAAAGGATAACCTTGACAGTCAGGGAGCAAGTCTTAAAGCTTCCCAGTTAAAATATGCCAATGGTTCCAGTGACTGAAATTTTAACGTAGAAGTTCTTACGCCAGTAGCATCATTAAGAAATCACTGCAGTTGGTCAACAAGAACCACCCGTTTCAAGCAGGTAAGCTTCACCTTCCCTTAACAAGCACATTAACCCAGGAAAACTCTAATGTAACCCAAGAAAAACTGAGTTTTTTTTGGGCGACCCTTGAAACCACCATCTATCAATTGAACTTTTGTTAATGAATGAAATTTTGACAGAAAAGTGTGCTTTAGTGTAAGTTACATCTTGCAATAAATGGTTTTTCTCCCTTCACCAAATTCATGTTCATACTCGGGGCCTTTCCTTCGGCTGCCTCGCCTTGTAAATAATTTATTCGAACAGGTTACCCTGGCAAATACAAATCCGAAGTATAAAATTATAATAAAGCAGTATGATTTGAACAGTTTTATTTTACCCATGTAAATTGAAGACCTGTCAACTATTAAATGCCGCAAATGACCTTTGTCGTCCTTGTTACAAAAAAAAGAGATGATTATAATAGGCATTTAATTTTTTATCAGAACAGGCTTCCTACGGAAAAAACAAAGGAAATTTGGTTAAAAGATGTCCGCATACTTGAATTATCTTTTCACAAAGTTTTATAAAACCAAAGGTTTGATTCTTGCCGTGATAGTTTGAACATAGGCTAATTATTGTTTCGTAAGACTGCGAGTGCCTGGAAAATTTAGTTTTTTGTAGTTTGTGAAGTTTTGCGTGTTTGCCTTTAAAAAATCAGAATAAAACAAATGTAGCAATCGGCTTATAAAAAAAAGTATGAAATACATTCACATTCAGCATCACTATCTTGGTAGCCTTCATAAAAATGATAGTATTTAAGTTAAAGATTTATTTTCTGAAGGAATAAAACTGGGTGGGCGAGTTAGTTACAGTGGTCTATTGCTAGTGAGAGGACTATATGAAAAGTGGTAAATGCTTTGTCTTGATGAGTTTGTTTGCACTGAAAAAAGTTTTAATCTAGTTGGTTAACGAAAATGTTTTTGTGATTGAATGACTGGTTCATGTGCATTACTGTTATCGGTGGATTTGGATCAGTATGTTGATTTATTTGCAAGTACAGCTTGCTATAAAAACCGTAAGGTATTAGAAGTCGAGTTTATTTTATCCCACCTGTATGCAACTAGAAAACTACTTTTCCAAATTATTTGATTATGTCTTTCCAAAAAACTCTCAGAGTTCCCAAGAATGGGCTTTTTTACTTTAAATGCGATCAAACTACAAGTATTCTTCAGCTGAACAAAATACACAAAGTGATCTGTGGTAGTAATGTTAGTAAAGGTAGCAAGGTACTGCTGAGGTACGAAAAGTCATCTCTGGAGGCAGAAATCATCGCAGTAGACGGTACGTTTTTGTATATCTTTTCATTATTAACATTAATGAAACTTTCATTTTTCACTTGTTAATTATGCATCTTTTTAAAAATGTTTTAAAGAGTTGGTGAGGCTGTTAAAAACAAATATTTTTTAATTTTCTTACCCTAGACGATTCCTCAAAACTCAAAGACCTGGAAGAGGCTTTCCATGCCGATTCAGAAAACACCCATTTATTTAAAGACACGGGGTCAGAAAAAGAACAAGAATGTTCAGATCCCAGTAGCTGCATCAGAAGCAGAGTCGGTCTCGGAACCCATTCATATACTAAAGAGAAAGAGAGAAACAACAGACACTGTACCTATAATACAAAGTAAAAAGAAGACGCAAAAAGAACCAGTAAGTACAATATTGTTTTTAACCCAAATTGACTTTCACTTTTATTAGACGTAAAGATTGTCTTTTGAACTGATTTTTATTCAAATCATACAAACAGACCAAGTTTATTCTTATAATCGAGTCTATCTATCTTAACATTGACCGTTAAGAGCGTTAAAGAAACCGTTTAAAGAATTAGTTTAAATGCTGTTAAAAATGTTAGAAAAGGCCTTTATGCTTTAAGCTACA
>JAOBRB020193106.1:0-12330 GCA_027575285.2 Zoanthus pulchellus
GGCATTTTCTTGCAATGGGAGTGTCAATGTTTGTTTTTCAGTTGTGGTATCACTCTCAGGAGAAGGCAGTTTCAGCGATTTCAACGGTGTGGTTTCTGTTGCTGAAAGTTGGCGCGTTAAAGAAGGAACTTTGGGACTTTCTAGTGATAACGAATTCAAGAAGTTGTTGTCCTTTTCTGTTACTTCAGAAATTTCTTTTGCCTTGTTTTGCAACGCTGGAATAAAACTGATGTCGGCTTTATCAACTTCGCTATCAGGTTTTATGTTACTTCGAAAATACTTTCGAATTTGAAGCATTTCATTCTTACTTTCAGGAACCGATAGTTGTCTTTGCCAATAAGGTTTCCAATTGCTAGAGGTGGTAGAAATATTTGCTAATGAATTGCGGTGAGTTAGTTTTTTGTTGTTGGTTTTGGAAAATACTGGTGTGATAGAAAAATTCTCTGTTTGCATTGCCTCGTTGCGTAAAGATGGTCTACTACAAGAAACAGCACTGTCCAAACTTGAAGCGTAGTGCCATTTTTTACTCGAGACTCTATTTTTAGTTAAGCACGATTTTATTGCTGCAAACTTGGTTTCTTCAATGGATGTGCTGTTTTTTGGAATCCATGGTGCATTTTTCTTAGAAGAATGTTGTTGTTTTCTTAGACCTCGGCAGTGTTTTTCCTTTTGAAGTGATTGAAGTTGTCGAATTGCTTTGTTCTTCTCTTTCTCAAGCGTTTTCTTTTTTTGATGAAGCAAAAATTCCTCAACTTCATTTCTTTTCTTTGCGAACCGACTCGATGATTCAGCGACAAGCTTATAACCAGACATTGTTTTCAATGGTTTTCCGTTACATAAACTTGTCAAACAAACGCAGTTAACAACAATCAACAAACTTTGGCAATTTAGTCAGTGATATTCAGCAATTGGAAAAAACGCGTTCTCACTTTGTTTTCACTGTCAACATTGGGTTCTTTAGTAAGTTTTTTATTCCGTTGTTAGTTAAAGTTCCCTTGAGACAGAAAACACTTAATGGAAGATAAATGACAAGTATTGTTTTAACTAAACTTTATTGTTTTTACTACATTTCTATTACACGTGTTTAACAATCATAGTATAAACAGTTATAGTAAAAATGCCAGAGAAAGATTAAAGTTGATCTTATCCCATTATTCACTTATAGGAAACATTTCATTTAAACATTAATTTGTGTAAAGTAAGTCTCAACGCAAATTTTTGCCGATTAGATTCGGTTTAAAGATAGTTAGGTTAAGTTTTCGAATAGACGCCGTTGTCAATAGAAACCCCTAATTTGGACGTTTAGATTCTGAAACGAGAAAGAACTTGATTGCATTTATTTGTTGAAATACAATACTAAAGTCAAGTCATTCAATTACGGCAATGTTTACAAACTATTAGAATTCCAAGAGCCAAGAGTTACATCAGGTTGGCTTTTCGATATGACAGGGTCCGCCGGAGGATTTGTGTATACGATATTTTGGAGTTTTTAATATTAGGCAAACGATTCTTTGATGTTAAAAATTGCCAATCTTAACAATATTTGACTTTGAAATGAAATCAATGAAATAAACAAATGCGAAAAAACTTTTAAGTATCTAGATTTTCTTTGCAAAGATTTTATTATGAACGGGTAAACATATGCAATAATGTTCTGTGATAATAGTTATGTAAATTTTTGTCTACAACATACACATAGATTCAACCCTAAAACTTTAAAAGCAGGAGGCCGCATTTTTGCTCTTTTTCTAAGAATATTGTTGTTTGGACACATCCTAGATATTCTTAAATATAAATTTAATATTCTACAGGGGGAGTCAAAGACTCTCATCCGCTTAACACTACTGAATCCGGAGATAAGCGCCGGTCCCATGGGCCACTGGGCTGGAAAGGATATTTTTACAACTATTTTTAGTTTCTGGAATGTCGGTGCTATGCAATTGCCGTTTTAAATAATGACAGAGAACTTCGGAGGTAATAGATCTGTATACAGCTTTTCTATTTGGAGTTAGAGTACAGTTACAATATATGTAATCAGTAATGTTTTTTAAATATTCAAAATTATATTCTTTACAAGTTCTGAGCTCCCATTATTCTTCAAATAGTTCAGTCCGTACAGTGCGGTTGAACAATACAGTAAAATAGATTAAGAATTTATAGTGAACAAAACAGTTTTGTAAACCAAACAAAAAAAAATAAGTTCTGTCTGCTGATTGAGTATATTTCGCTCCAAGACAACTTTTTGCCTCTGGCAAGATTTTGTTTTTGTCGAGCACTCTCGTAGGGCCGGATTCTGTAATTGCTTTTGTTGCCTTTATGACGTATACTGCTTTGCATTTAGCATAACACACTCTACAGAGTACTAAAGTAATGACGTCACAAAATGTTTATTTTTGAAATCACTAATTCCGTAGTTATATTTAGAAAGAACAAGATTAAAAATGCTTCCATGCCGAAATTTAGCATTTCACCACCAATCAGTGATGAGATATTGCCACGGTTATGCTCTGATGACCTCATACAAATCCTTATTAAAAATTGGCTTGGTTCCTAACGTGAGGAACAAAGCCATTTTAAGAAGGATATGTATGGAGTCATAAGTGCATAACTGTGGTAATCTCGCCGGCAATTTGCACCAAGATGCTGAGTTTTAGCAAGGGTACATTCTTAGTCTTCATCTCCTCGGATGATCTTAAAAAGTTCCATAAGTTCACAAACTTATATTTTTGTGACGTCACACTTTATATCACTCTATTTAGTTTGAGCGCTCTGGTATTCAAATATACATAGCTGCGTTTCATGCTCTGTTATTATCTTCAGTCTTAAAATCTTCTCTGAGCTGCACTGACGAGTCCTCAAAAGACGAAACAATTATGTTTACAGATTGAGAAATAACTTAAGTATATAATTTTGCTTGCAAATAGTCAGACTGAAGGTTTAGAGTGAGCCTCCCGCACGATAGTCTGGCATTATATTAATTTCAACTAGGTTAACCTAATGATTGGGCATCTACGATGGGCAAATGCGTGACTGAAGTTTCAGCTGATAGTTTCGGATGGTTAATAGTGTAATAAGCATTATTTTTGGCAAATTCACGGGTACATTAGGGTGTTTTTATTGGATTGCTGTTTGATTATTTGAGCGGTTTGAAAGTTTCTACAGTCTCGTCATTTTCATTTTTGTCCAATATGTACATACGTCTTGAACTAAAGAAGTGATAATATAGAGAAATAATTAAGAAATAATTCATGCGTATGGTGCACGTGCGTCTATCGTGTTTTGGATGCACGCGGGAAGTTGGGAGAGCACGAGAGAAGCTTTTGAGCAGCACGAGGCGAAGAACATTTGAGTGCTCAGTGCGGGAGAAAAAATATGTTTTCGCAAGCTGATTAAGTGAAGAATTCCCCTTTACTATTTCCGAAGCACATGATAGTTTGAAAAGATTTTGTTACTGTAGCTTTTAATTATGTTGCAGGCAAAGACAAGTTCTCAAATAACAGGTTTTCAGTAACTTCCCAGATGTAAGAAATAACAACTTAATGAGTTTATCGAGTTATAGAAGCACGCTAACGACTTACAAAAAGCGCGCGAAAAATGTCTTTATATGTTCTAAAAGAATATACCTTTCGAGCATCTTGGTTCTGATAAAAATTCTAACATTTTTTAACACTTGTGTGAGTCAAGGGCATGCAGTGATGCATGCTCTACAGAATGTTTTACCATAATTGAATCTGCAAACTCTAAACTTGCCAGTATCAAAAAAAAAACTTTTTGTCTGTCCCTCCAAAAGTTTGCAAAAGCATTTTTTTTTTATTTTCTCTTGGGACTTGATCTCGAGAGAAACTGGAAACAATGCTTATGCAAAATTTTTGAGGGACAGACAAAGAGCATTATGGTATTTTTGATACTGGTAAATTCAGCCTTAGGATAAAAGGAGGCATTGCATATAAATTGATCAAGCCTTCGTTAATTCAACAGGTTAAGCATTCCAACCTGAAGCTATGTTGCTAATCTTTTATACTTATGCGAATCATTACTACGAGCTATGTATTTATTCTTGTTTCCATAGAATTATTTTCTACTCTGATGATAGCAGTGGTAACTGTCAAAACATGTCAGTATAGACCCTACGCTAAACGAGCAATTTCTTAAAGAGACTGGTAACGACTTTGCGCGAAATCGAGGTCGATCAGCATTAGCCGTTGTGAGATATGGTGTAAGACTCTTTCTCCTTCGAATAATCACAAACTCACAGAATTGTACAACAAGAGCTTTAGTTTAAGCTGAGAGAACAAAATGGCGAAAAAGCGTTGGCTGACCGAACTCGTCACCAGTCTCTTTAAGAAAACGCTCGTTTTGTATAAAGTGTATTTAAAAAACGTAGAAGCGTTATTATTTCTGTTAAATAAATAAATATTTTATAATAGACTTATATTGCGCATGCTACATATGGATATAAAACTTTTTAAGCAAAAACCACCCAAACTCTACTTCACGGTTTCGCCAGAACCTGCACGCATGCGCACAACTAGCTTCACCCGAGTAACAACAAAGCAAGTAACTGGAGCAACCGTGTAGAGCTGTTTCGTTCTTGTTAGGACTCATCAGCACGGTATAGCTTTTCAGCCACGAGCAATGAAGCTACAAGGACGAAACAGCTGTACACGGTTGCTTCAGTTACTTGCTTTGTTGATACGTGGGTGAAGCTGGTTGTGCGCATGCGTGCAGGTTCTGGCCAAACCGTGGAGTAGAGTTTGGGTGGTTTTTGCTTAAAAGTTTTACATATGGATATGTTTGCATACGCAAAATAACTTGAAAAAGGAGTTATACATTATAAATCATAGTAACAAATTATATAGCAAAAGTAAGTGTTTGAAAATAATATTTTTATGTAAACAATCCACCTCATCCCAACATTGCAGTTCTATAAAAATTTCACTATTCACTTTAGCATATGGTACCCTGTTTTTTCACTTTAGAAAGCGCTCTAACTTTGTACGTAGCAACGGATGGCTGCTTATATACAAGTTACTTTTTTATATCAATTGTGGGGAATTCAATTTGGTTCGCACACAAGCAGAATTTATGTTTCGTAGTGCCAATTAAAGTACTCGGCAGTCAACCAATATCCTTCGACATAATCACAATATAAGCAAAATTAAAAACTTTTAGAACTGTCGCAAGTTTGCAAACTTTTGGCCTTAATCATCTAATGCTCCTAATGAAATAAAACTTCAGCAACCTTCTGAAAAAAGCGAAAAACAAAGCAAAAAATTGAAAATGTTCTTAGTCGCATAATCTATGACGTCACTATGCTGAATGTTGCGTTTTTCAAACATAACAAAACTAGTCATATAACTTCCGAAATGCATCTGTAAGGCTGTGAAACACGCCGAAAAATGTTTTGAAAAAGCTATTGCAAATTGTGACAATGAGCCATTATAAACTATGACGGGATCCTATTACAAATTGCCGGCGATAGTTAACCTATTACAAATTGCGACAGATATTACAAGTTGTAACGATGTTACAAGTTGCGACAGTAAACACGAGGCACATACTAAGAAAATGTTCTATAGCTGCAGAAAATGTGCTTCATACAGCTCAAAGAGTTCGACTGGCCCAAAGCTTCATGGTATACTAATAGTGCTCGACCAGTTAAAAAATGAAAGCTAAAGTGAATATGAAATATAAATATTTTGTTTACTGTTTCTTGTAGTTTAGTATGTCAAATATACGGATTCTCCTTTTTTTCACGGTCTGTTATCTTTTTAACAAGGTTTTTGTTGTTTGAATTACCCGTTTTGAGCGAAAAAGATATCCACTATTAACAAGCGACAGAGCAGGTTAGGAAGAAAGCTGGTATAAGATGTGTTGCTAGAGCGCCCAATGGCACCAGAATGGAATGATAAACGAGTAAAATAGACTCTTCCAAGCACTTTGTGGCTGCGCGAAGTAAACAACTTGACGTCACAGGATGTCAATTAGAATCCAGTCACCAGGACACTTTTTCAACAAAATGTAGTAATTTTACGGCCTCATGCAAAAAACATGTTTATGAATACTATTTAGACTTTTTAATACTACAGTTATTTTATACACATATGCAACTACTAAAAACAAAAAGAAAAATTTATATGTCATATGCACTTTAATTGTTAAAAACATTATTCTCCATATATTAAGTAAAAATATCTGTAAGATAATTTTTTGTAAATATATAAAGTTTTAAAAATCACAAAACGTTTTCAATCAATTGATAATCTTCACACTGAAAATGATCAAATGATCGAAAACGTTTTTTGATTTTTAAAACTTTATATATTACAAAAAAATTTTCCTTACAGATATTAAAACTTTTTTAATTGCTTTTGCACAAAGTGATTTAAAAGTTCTTTACTCTTATTTGAAGTTTAAGTTTCTTTTTTTATCGTGTAGGCTTTATCACATACATGTATGCTGTTATATGCATCTTATATATTTCAACTTCACAGAAATTTTCAGGACCATTTCTTATTAAAAAAGAAGCAAAAATATACTGTGATTCAATTGCCATGACTTTGCTTTGGTTTTTAACACTTTCCCTTTTTAACTGATTTAATATTAAATATTATTTTGCTTAATTATTTTTTCTGAACATTATATTTTGTATTTCAATTTCATGTTGATTTTAAGAACACTTTTCTTTTGAATTGATTTTAAGCAAAAATATTCAAAGAAAGCGTAACCCATTTGGACGTGAGCTTTTGAATTTGGACGTGAGCTTTTCGATTTGGACACGAGCTTTTCGATTTGGACGCGAGCTTTTCGATTTCGACACGAGCTTTTCGATTTGGATGTGCACTTGTGGGCCACCGTACACCAAAGACTAGTTATCTAGTTTTTAAAATGCTGTGAATAAAACTTTGCTTGCAGGCTTGTGTCCTCTAGAGAAACAATTTACCTTTGTAAAATTTTTCACTTACAGAATTTTTCTAATTTTATCTGACTAGATTGACTAAACACTGATAAATCTACTGGCAACAAGCCTCATGACTCGCTAAAAATTAATTTAACAATAAGATCATAAGATGTGAGGACAATTTTCATTCCTCATTTTAACTTGATCAGAACAAATTAAGCGAATCAATTTCAAGTTGAAAAAAATTGAAAGTATGTTATTTATTCTGCAGCTCCAACATGTTTTTTTCAAAATAAAACATTATAACTACTCATTATGATCCAATATATACGAAAGAGGTTTAATTACTTTTGTAAAGTTAAAGAGAAAAGATTTTTTAAAAGAGAGCAACATTAATAGCCGATGCGTGTTTGTAGCCCGCAGTTCGGGTTATTATAACTAAATATCTCAGGGTGTGTTTGTTTGAACCTATTCCGGAATAGGAATATATACATAGATTAAAACTGACTTTGTCGCATTCGTGTGGCCGCTATTCCTGCGAAGTTACAAATAAAACATGTCTTAGTGTTAAAACTTTTTTCAATTTCGAATATGAAACTAATATTTCATCTTCCTAGCAATATATAAGAAAACTCCAACTTTCATTCTTGAATCCGGAATTCTAGCTGAAATTGGCGCAAACGAACAGGTGTTGTGGTAAAAGCGTAATGCTTGTGGGATGTGGCTACGAAGATAACATCAAGTGTAGATAGCACAAATGTGCTAGTAGGTATCTTGAAGCCACGATATAGGGCACTATGGCCACTTTGGTAGTGGGCTTTACATCTAAGTAGCATAAAGAATAGTGAACCTGATTGCTATAGCAGCCATGGACAGCTGTTGCGGCCTTTTTATGGCTCATCAGCATGGCATAGCTATCAAACATCGTGGCCATAGTGCCCTATATCGTGGCTTCAAGTTATCTACTAGCACATTTGTGCTATCGACGCCAAACAAACAGGCCCTTAAAGTACAGTAGGATCGAATATACCATTAAATCAGATCAAATTTATCTCTCACAAGGGAAGAATCCGAGTTATATTTGATTGTTTGCCTTTATCTTATTTATACCGAGTTAGCAGATGAACCAATCAATGCAAACGCTATAATTACATTTAGGGAAAAATATTGGTATTCGGTTCACGAGCATATTTCCGCATATTTTTCCGGCATATATTATGTATTAATGGTTTCGAGGGAACGGCAAATTTTCTCTAAGCGCGTGATATTTGAAATACTGCCGACGTTTACCTTATAAAACGTAGTCATGACAACTAACTGAAGATAGCCCAATACAAATAAAAACATCATAAATTATTTCCTTTTTTAATTATAACCATCAAAAACCATTAAAAGCTTTTATCAAAACCTTAAAAGGAATTTTATTAGGCAATGAATGAAAGGATTTCAAAAAGCTATACTTAACAAATAAAGAAGCATAAGTCGCTTGTAGGCGATTTTCTACATTTCTCGAGTGCTCTCAAATGTCCAGAGTGTTTTAATCAAAGTCTAATACACGGCTTGGACTTCTTTATTTGCTTTATAATATAGATTTTACACTCTGCCTGAAATGAAAAACAATAAAACACGCTTTATTCATGTTTTATACTTTTATCAAACATAGATTTTCGACCAATCAAAACGCTCGCAGGGTTCTATCTATTTTACAAAGAGAAATAGAAAAAGGTTATGGGTGACATAGAAGAACCATTACATATTTATATTATTCCACGTTGTCGTGATCAAGGAAAATTTTGTTATTTTTTCGCAAAACTTAAAATATTAATTAATTCCTTTGAAAAATCAATTCATTTAAATGTAAATGTAAGAGAAAATATATCACCTGTTGACGAGAAGAATCAAAAGTCATTGCCAAGGCGTTTTAAATCACAAAGTACTCAAGAGAATTGCATTTTTAACGGTTGATTTTGTTCCCGGGAAAAAATATCAAGAAATCAAATTGAAAAGAGCTAAAAGACTTTTGAAGGAACGTTTACAGAGGATACAAACCGACTCTCTTTGCAAGGAAAGTTTCTGAACTGAAGATGTCAGGAAGCACAATGGATCCGGACGGTACTCACTCAACAAACATTTCAGTAGAATTGACCCAAAGTTTTTCTTTAAATACAGTGAGCTTGATAACAACACGAACTGTATGGATGGCGCTCGTTTTCCTTGCTACAGTGGTTGGTAACACAATTCTGATAACCGTGTCTCTCCGAAACAAAAGTTACCGAAACATTACGAACTTTTTTAACATTAATCTAGCCGTTAGCGACATAATCAAAGTGATTTTTTTCATACCAACGTACCTAGTATATTGCTACAAAGAAACATGGTCACTAGGTCTTGTCGGTTGCAGAATCTTTCTTCCCATCTTTTATACAGCTTTCGTCTCTTCGTTGTTGCTCTTAATGTGCCTCAGCTGGGAGCGTTACAACCTTGTTGTAAAGCCACTCAAAACGCAGGTAAATTCTCTATTAAATTATGTTTATAAAAAAGACAAAGTACGTAACATAATATTTTTTTTTTAGTTAAGAGTGAACTTGTTAAAACTTCTTATATTCACAAATTGGTAAATTCTCTTCTAAGTTCAGCGCGAAGCACGCTTCTTTTTATAAGAACCAGAACTTCTTATCTTCCTAGTCAAATTGTTCCTAGTTTTTTGGTGATTTCAGTATCAAATTGTTCTTAATTCTGTTCCTATTTCTAGCATCTCAGACTGAAGGAAACACATAATAATAACAATCAGAATATTGTAAAACGATGTGCCTTGTATTTTAGAATAAATGCGAAAGACTTCTTGTGTTTTATATTGCGTTGTCAAGTTGATTCACAAGCTTCAGTGTCTTCGTAAAACATTCTCAGATATTCCGGAGCCTCAGCCTGAAATCATTCTTAAATTGCGCTTAAATTTTGGCCAATTTGAGCCACGTTGATCTTATAAAGTCGATTCTTATGAAACAAAGTGTGTATGTCCTCTTAAATTGCCTTTTTAGGCATGATAGCCTCTACATCATAGAAAATGATACGATTGCAAATTGTATTTGTCAACTCAAAAGTACTGTATTATAAATATGAAGCCAAACCAAGGTGAGTAAAACAAATGATCAAAGGTTAGTTTTTAAAGACACTATATATATGTTTATGTTTTTGCCAGGGTTTGCCGCGGTTTGTAAGTTAGTTAGTTAGCAACATAACTCAAAACGTTATGGATGGATTTTGATTACATTTTTAGATGTTGTTAAAAATGAGACATGGAAGAACTGATTAAACTTTGGGGGTGGTCCCGAAAAAATATTGGATTCTGGATCATTTTGAATCTTTCGTTATATATAGGACTGAAATGTTGCATGGGGATCTCATTGTCATTCATAGCCTTTCAGATCAGAGGGGAGTAATTCTCTCATTTCTTTTTGTCGGACTAACTTCATCGTATATATAGAAATAACAGCGTCCCATTTTAAATTTCCAAAGCTTAAAAAAGAGTGACATATACAGTAAGGTTTTTAAAAACTAAACTTTGTCACATTTAATCTAAAAAAAGTTATTTTTAAAGCAAGATAAATTAATAAGGAATTACGAAGCTATTAAAAAATTCCATTTTTTTCAATCTTTCGCCTGATGCTTTGAAAACAGCATATATGAACAGCCACAATCATTTATAAGATCAGAAGTTATATTATTTACTTTATAAATAAAAAACGCGAAAACATATATATTTTTACATAAATTTATCGATGATCACAATGATTGATATTTTTCCCACTTTTTTCTTAGTAGTTTGAGTCAAAATTTTATCTTGAATGCTTTAAAATGTATATTATTTAAAAATCCTTATGATAATTTATAACTGACATTGCAAGTTAGCAATGGGAGTCAGGACTAATTGATTTTTCATTTTTATAGAATTAACTGCTACGTACAAAGAGCTGTTTATCTGAGTACTTGAAGTATAACTACAAACTGTACTTGAAAAAATGTTTTTTTTTCAAAAAACTGACTGCAACAATTTTTCTTTTGACAAGAAATAATTCATTTTCAAGGTTCAGTTCTGAGTTCTAACAAAAAAATTCCCATACTTTATTCTTATAATTATAGTCAGTTTATTTTTATAGTTAAAGTCAGTTTTTTAGAATTAATAAAAAGCGCTACTTAACTTTTAAGTTTAATTAGTTTCTGCCGCTAAAAAAGCTACGCTTAGCTTGACTTCTTTCTTTCAATCTCTCTGGTTTCATTTTGAGATTATTTTTTTTCACCAAAATCTGGTTTGCCTTTGGCTTTCCTAATTAATTTGAATCAGTGTTTGGCTCATAACATTTAATATATCGGTAAGAATATGACAGAATAGAGGGAAGCGAAAAGTAAGTGTAGGTGAAAATATAAGTTGTCTTTATGCAATTTATGCAAATGACTATTCCTTCAATGGCAATTGCGCACGAAAGGCTGTAATTTATATTCATGGTTAATATAATCTATAGCTAACGTTTTTTTTTCTTTGTTACTAATCTAAAACTGACGCCATGTAATAAATATCTTAATAACCTCGTCTGCTCGGGAAAACATTTGCCCTCGGTTTTTCGCACAGACCTGGCTACTCCATTCATTCTGTATTTTGAAAGACCTCGGGCAAATATTTTCCTTGCTCGCACAAGGTTATTAAGATATTCAGTGTAGTAGTTATCGCTAAATGCTAACATGTTTTTCATGCTGCCTTGAAGTCATAGCAACAACAACAGTCAACAATAAAATATGTTAAAGATAAAACAATTATTACCAGATATATAGGAAATGAAGGACTAATGTTCGGGCTAATATAAGTTTCGTAAGAAAAAGAATTACAAGAAGTTGTGATAAACTATATTTCGGGCGGATTCCACCGTCCATCATCAGGTTTGTTACCGACTAAAATTAACGTAAATTTACATAAATATTTAGTTAGTGTTTTGCATATCTTTTGTTAGATCTTACACAATAGATTCAGGGGATTAATTGTCCTAGTTCATTAGGTTTAGTGAGAAAACTTGGAAAAAATTCTTTGTTACAATAGCTATTTATATTGCTTTGTGTCCGATTTGTTAGATGTTCCTATTTGTACTCTCCAGAATACATATACACTTTTTTTTTAATACGAACACACTTAATAAGAACAGTGAGGCTCAAATCGCCCGAAAAATTAGAACAAATTAAGAACAATTTGAGGCTGAAATGAAAATTTAAAAAAAATGAAAAAAAGTAGCAAAAAGAGCGTAAAAAGAAAAAAAATAGCAAAGTAGCAAAATGAGCGTGGCAAGCAGTCATCACACATTACTGTAAAAGCTCGGACGAAATTATGGTGCGGTAGAGTTAATATTGTTTTAAAATTAAAAGTAAACAGGAGCAACTTCGCA
>JAOBRB020193205.1:0-12328 GCA_027575285.2 Zoanthus pulchellus
CAAAAATGAAAAACAAGAACAGATCAAGTTGTTTGTACATTCAGAAAATTAAAACTTTCCGTACGGTGCGCTGAGTTGACCTTTTTTTAAGCTTGGAATCCTTGGAATTTTTCAATACAATAAACAATTTAAAGTAAACCGCGTCTTGTGCACATAATTTGTCACCCACAATAAAGGCTCGGGAAATTATTAGAATTTGGACAAGGCGCGCGTGAAACTATTTCCTAATTTCACGAGTATATCATTTTCTCACAACCATATATTATATATATTTTATTTTGTATTTGTTATGTAAGGAGAAGTTGAGTGTTGATAAGTGATTGGGAGTGAAAGGGTTAAAACGCTATTAGCGTGTATTAATCCAACAGTTTGTACACATAGTAATGGTTTCTCTCAGACGTACATTATTAATTTATTTTTGTAAATTATTTACCAGGCTACCTTTGTTACGTCAAGTCTTAAACTACCTTTTATTTTTTTTCATGTGGTCTTGCAAAATGACCTAATCTTGTATCACTATCTCACCGAGTAAGTACTCAACACTGCTTCGATTGATTTCCAGATGGCGAGAGATAAGATACCAATACTACCATTTCTTATTAAAAGCGACTGGTATACATTTTAAAATGAATCATATTGTTTTTCAACGGAACTTTTTTGCTAGCTGGAGTAAGCTTTCCACCGAATGATCTCCAGGTAGCGAGAAATAAGATTCCAACCCTGCCATTTCTGGCGACAGACGATTAGTACATTTAGGAAATCATGTTACCTTGTTGTGTTTTCCAGGTGGACTCGATGATGCACTGACAACAATGACCAACCTTTGTCATGAGTACAACGTTCCCATTGTGTTTGCACTCAAAAGACAAGTTCTCGGCCGCTTGCTTTGTAAAAAAGTGCCCGTCAGTGTAGTTGGGATATTCAACTACGACGGCGCTCAGGTAAGCTGTTCTATCAGGTGCAAATGAAGAGCGCCCCATTTGTTCTTTAAGCGAGCGATTAGTGATTGAATAGGTTACATTTTCGTTGACTCCTTATCTTTTATTTTTTGTTAATATTTCAAGGCTGCTTTGTATTCGCTTCTATGAGAAATTTGAACAGTTTTTTGTAGATGAATCACTATTCGGCAATTTCCGCCTTTTTGTGGCATGTTCCACAGTTTTTGATAGCGTTACTAAAACAAAGTTTCCTTTTTTGGAAGGGCTATTTAAAAAACCCGGTAAGCGTGAAGTTGGCAGAATAAATAATAGTTCTATTTCACCGAACTCGAATATTAGAGCGACATTCTTTTCCATATAAGCCAGCTCAGCTTTCCATCCTTCCGGGGTAAGTAAATGAGTACCAGCGTCTGCTGGGAGCTAACCTGCGATGGATTAGCGTTCCGTCCTGGCAGTCAAAGAATCTCATCCGCTAAACGCTTTTGACTGCTGACAGAAAGGATACTGTATGTGTGAAATAGAAAGAAAAAGAAAAAAGTCTTTGCGTGAAGTGATGGCTTTTAAAGTCATCTGCTTGAAACATTCATCGCGCTATCTTAAGTGTTATTTAAGATTCTGATGAAAAGAAACTCCCAATTTTTATTCAATTTTACTAATTAAAGATTATAATTTCTAGGACTATTTCAAGGAATTAATGGAAAGAACAGAAATAGCCCGAGTGAAGTACGCTGAAATGCGCCAAGCTGTGCAGCAAGAAATTCAAGAAAAACTTCTAGAAAATGCGGCGAATGCAGAGCACGATCACGATAAATTTGGTATCTGTTTGCTATTATTTACATTTTTTGTGTATTGGTGGGTTAGTAGTGGTAACACCGCGTGTACGTGGCGACTTGCAAGTTACTGAACGTAATTATTGGTTTAATTACACGAATTATGATAGGGATATTAGGGACTTTAAGAAATGAGGACGAAAGCATAGACGACGGCGGTTGTAAGAAATATTATTTCCCGCTTAGTTTTTCCGTTATAGATCATCGACAGATTTTTATTTTAGACTTTGTTCAAGATTCTGGAACAGTAAATGGTAAAAGGTTCATTGTCGAAGGCATGCAAAAGCTTCCAAGTTTTGTTTGACGTTGTCCACGGAAGCCCAAAAGTGAGCTTTTCGTGGCGTATCAGTGAAGACGACGGTGAGCAACTGGTCAGCTCGCAACATTCCAACGTGCAACTATTGTATTTTGTAATTAAGGCCATTGTTTTTGTATTGTCCTTATTGTCACGAAGGCGCCATCTAAGATGCTTTTGTGTATGTGTGTTTGTGGAGTGAGGATTCAGAAAACTTCTTGTCATTGTATGAAACATAAAATAAGCCATACTTTTATAATTCAACTATTCAGGCAAAAAATATGAAAGAAAACGAGCAAATGTACAAGTTATTTTTCTTATGCAGGTAACCAATATTCGGCACCTCAAGCTGACAGTGATGAGCCGGGGGAGAGTGGAATTAGCGATTCAATTGATGCCAACAGCAAGGAGCTCATCGCACTGGAGAGTTCGTAATAGTGTGTAAGTTTTGTATGCAGAAACATTTTATAAAACTGATTAACCAAGTCTGAGGTTTATATACCAGAATTGATTGATACTTTATCGTATCTGCACTACAAAATTTGTTTAAAAAGTAATTTCGATGCTACGCGCGATAGTAATTAACTCACTTTTCCATCTTTTCGGGGCAGGAGTACCAGTGTTTGCTGGGAGCTAAACTGCGATGGATTTGTGTCTCGTCCAGGGGAGGGGGGGGTAAAAGTCCATCATCATCACAAACCGGAGATACGCGACGGCTCCATGAGCCATTTAATTGGCTCGTAAAGTATTTAGCTTGTTTTTAATATTGTGACGAAAAGAAAGATCACTATTTTTAACATTTATTTCCTTAATCCACAGAGAGACAACTGTCCTTTTCCCTCCTTTTTGATAGAGCTATGGCACCAAACAAGATTTTGTAACTAGCTGCAACACCATAACAATCTACCAACATGATTGGTTTTCCTTGGAGACCTTTATATAACTGAGATAAAATCACAAGATAAAACACAACACATGATCATAAATTGGTACGGTTCTATGAAATAGAATGATACATTAATCTTAATGGAATACTTCTATGAAGTTATTGAAAATTATGTTTGGTAAACTTACAATTTCTAGAAAATTACACAAAATGGCCATTAAAAGAAAATTCGTTATGGTTTTGCTTCATTATTACATTAAGGACCACATGTGCAAATGCGCAGTGTTAATTTAACATTATTATTAATATAACTATTTAAGAATTTCAACAGATTAATTGTAGCAGTGCTTTTTTTAGGCAGATAAAAGTTGTTTGCATAACAATTGCTGAGATTTTGGCTTGTTTGCTTTGGCCTTCTACAGCAGTACACACCAATTGAGACTTTAAGATGCGAGGACGGTGACGACGACAAGAACGGAAGAAAACAATGGCCTTAATTACAAAATACAATAGTTACACGTTGGAATGTTGCGAGCTGACCAGTTGCTCACCGTTGTCTTCACTGATACGCCGCGAAAAGCTCACTTTTGGGGTTCTGTGGACAACGTCAAACAACAAAACTTGGAAGCTTTTGTTTACCTTCGACAATGAACCTTTTGCCATTTACTGTTCCAGAATCTTGTATAAAGTCTAAAATGAAAATTTATCGATGATCTAAAACGGAAAAACAAAGCGGGAAATGATATTTCTCACAACAGCCGTCGTCTTTGCTTCCGTCCTCGTTTCTTAAAGTCCCTAATGGCGTCTCTCGCAACAGAAGAACGTCAAATTGCTCTTTCTGTTGTGAAGATATTCTACAACTCAACTTCATCCAAGAATCGAATGCTCTGAGAGTGCCTTGTCGGACAACTAAGGAGCACGAGCTTCGATTTAGTGATAAATATGTAAATTATTCACCGTATAAAAGAAAACATTAGTTGATCCTCAGAGTAAAAGTTGTTCTCTTTTTATGCGGTGTATAGTTTACATTTTTATCATTAAATTGTTTCTTTAGTTATAATATAGTCAACAAAATTATTCGATTCTTATTGGTAGAGACGAGTTCAATTATAGCGTAAATTGTACTCTTCAGGGTACCAATGAAGTTGTTATGGTAAAGACGTGAGCCTTGATCTAAATTTAGATGGCATCACGAACTCAAAGCTCGTCATAAAATTATTTATTGCGTTTCATTACTGTTTTCTTTTTCGAGATTTGTATTAAACCCGAATAAAAAAAAAACAAAAAATACACTTTTAAAACTCGTCACACGATTGAGGCGTGGTTTTTTATTGAAGTAATTTTGTTGAGTATTCTATAAATAAGAAATACGGGCTCATCTAATTTTGAGGATTTTGAAAACATCACTCGTACCAATTAATTACTGGTATGTGCCTCCAACCAGCTGATTTCATTCAGGTTTATTGTAGCCTTGTGCGGCCCATTTTAGAATTTGCGTTACCGATGTGGGCCGCGTTACCCGTCTGTCTGGTTCAGTTGGTGGCAGGCGTGCAGAGGTCTACACTTATTAAGAATAACATTTCCAGATTGCTCTAATGAGTCAGCACTCGTAAGCTGTGACCTGCCTACGCTGTGGGTGCGTCGTGACGAGGCTTGCAGGCGTTGCATATCTAACATCAAGGAGTCGGTTTCCTTGCAGACACCAACACTGCTCGAACAAGTTTACCGCTAGTTATTTTTCTTCACCATGTGGTTCGGTTTTGTTTGCGGTGCGGACTTAATCTTGCTAGAGCCTCGAATGAAGAATCAATTGAACGTTACAAAACAAATAATATTCAATCAGTTTGTCAGATTGTTCTTCACTAGTTATTTACCTATAAGCCGAGCTGTAACAGTACAGACCGACCGTAGCGTCTGTGTGAAAGAACGTGGGTAAATATTTTTCTCGACAGACAGATTAGTAAAAGAGAACAAACGCGCGCTCTCGTTAGCTAGAAATCGGTCCAATAACTACCCGGTCCTGTATGGGAATTATTGGACCGATGTTTTGCAAATCAGCGCGCATGATTTGGTTATCGACCCTAGAAATTTGGCTTGCCACGTAATAAATTTGGGTAATAAATGAAAAAGAATTTTGCCGAGACATGCTGAACTGTCTTCTTCGACGGTTGGGGACGATTGCAAACCAAAATTTAGCAGTTCTTCATATTCAAAAATCGGGACTGAAGATGTTTGAAAACAAGTCAAATAACATTGAATTTACTTTGAGTAAAACAAGGTTTTTGCTGCATTTTTTTGCCATTTAGTAACTGTTTCGCTACTTGCTCTTGAAATTTATCTTCTTCGCGTTATGAAGTTCCATTTTTCAATCTTTCGTCATGCTCAGCTTTTTATGACTTTTCTGTTATTCTATTTGAACTTACGGCACCATTTTAATGTTTGCGTTAAGTTCGTTGTGTAAGGCGCATGCATATTGCAATGGAAGAAAATGAAAAAGAAAGAAAGTTTTCATTATAAATGATTTATTATCTGTAACTTATACGATATTCAGAATTACACACGTATGTTTTATTATTGCAAGTAGAAAAATTTACTATGTACAAGTCTGTCTGCATTCTAGCGACAGAGCAGAAACGTAGCTAAGATTTTGAGGAATCCAATTAGTAAGATCTCGAAAAACTTCAAAAACCGCAAACAGATTATACAATTACTATTCACTTTTCGTGTGGAAAGCATAGAACAAAATGAACAATTGTTAGAATAACATCTCTAAAAATAGTAGAACAAAAATTAAGATAGGGGTTCTGGGAAACCCTCCACCCCTCCCCGCCCTTTCCCCGGCTGCAGGAGAATAGCCATACTCGGACGAAATCAAAAATTATGAAACGACCGATGCTTCATTTTTTTTTTCTTTTTGAAAACACAAGTTAATGTCCCATTAGAAAATCAGGCCTACTGCCCTACTGACTTCAACAAAACACAATGCGAAAAGTTTCTTATACCTTAAGAATATAACTATGCAAAAAGTTGTTATTATATGAAAAGTAAACGAAGAATTTTGAGGATCAAGCCTTTATGTTGCTTCAGCAGGAGTCCACCTCTTTCTGCATTATGTCTATTTATATCACAAATTTTGTAAACTACGTTACTCTCCACTGCATAATACTAGCGTCTCGGCCTCCAACGGAGATCACTCGGGAATCATCGCAAAGGAATTGGACACCAGTGACGTGCGCGCTATGCCCTTTAGCCACTTTTCTTTTCGCCTTCAAAGTTGAAAAATCAATTTGTTAGATTCTAAAGATTGTAGAAGGGAATATTAAAACAGTTCATTATAAAAACTAACGAGCCAGATGGTCTCTGTTATCAAAGCAACTTTACATTATTAAGATAATATATATTTTTCACTGCAAATTGTTTCGCATTTGGTCGCAAACTGCCTGCTCTTTGTCAAGGCCTGCATTGATAATTGTCTTTGGCTTTAATTTCTTTTTTGATATAAGAAAAAAATGCGAGGGAAAAATACCAAAACCAGATCAAGTTAGTCGGGGCGCTGTAATATAATGTAGTAATGGGTTCGAATTCCGTTGAAGAATTAGAGTTAGTGTTCACGTAACTGCACCCACCTTACAAAACGATGCTCTGAAATGGAAAGGGTAAGCCTTGCTCTCCAGTACATATAAATACTTGAAGTCAGTAGCTGGAACTTCTCATTTCATTAGAGTCAACCCTTTCATTACTGGATTCCATTTTATTATACCCAATCATTAGGCCGCTGTGGTCACGCGACTTTATACTACGAAGAGCCCATTACTCATATTGTCTACATAACAGCGATCATCAATCGGAGTACGACGTGAGACAAACTGGTTCTCAATAACCGTTACCACCATCACTCCAAATCAAGGGTAAAGGGGATTCGGTAGCGTACCTGGTGGTATTACACGGTCGCGCCAAGATACAAATTTTTCTTTAAGTGTTGAAAAGATAATTAAAAGTACAACACTTTAGGACGAAACTCATATACTAAACGCATTATACGAGTTTCTTTTCATAGTGAAGTAACACCTTTTGTTGAGGAGACACACGATACATTAATATTTAACCCTAATCACAAGGAATGAAACCTTGAGTACCTTTCTATGAGTACAGGGATATCGGAATAAATTGACATCGCCAAAGTCATCTCCTGTTACTAACAGGTGCCTCGCGTTTGACCGATCGACAGAGTTGATGTCAGTCCCGTCTGCACCTTCAGGCCAAATCCCTGAAATCAAATAATCAAAGGTTCACGCTAGATACGCAGATTCCTTTTGGGTCGCTTGCGGAAGTACAGTCCAACCTGCATATTCTAACCTTTAAGGTAACGCTAAAAGAAAGATAGAACGATACTAGCATGGTCCGTTTTACGTAACGCTAGGGAAAACATCGAGCGATGTTGGAACGGAAAATCTGAATTCACGAAAAATGAAGAACGGTGCTAACTCCAGAGTTTTCAGGTAACGCAAGAAAAAAGGTAAAGTAATGTTAGCACGGGATGTTGTAGGTAACGCTACAAGAGAGATACAACGGCGGCGGTACTGGATCAGTAAATTTTATGCATTATGTAGATAAAAAACAAAAAATAAGAAGTAAAAATTATTGTTAGTAGCAGTATTTTAAACGGAGTTGTTTCGCGACGCTATCTAAATTTTGAACAAACATTTCGGGGGTTTTGTGATATCAAATGAATATAAATATTTTTACTACTACTAGTAGTAATAGCAGCAGCAGCAGTAGTAGGTGCTTTATGACGGTAGCAATGGTTCAACATACCCATTACTGAGTATCCCAGTATGCAGTTCTGGCTCGCCCATTCCGTATTACGCATGTCTTCTGAAGATGTGATTTGCTCACAGTTAACAAAATCCCCTGAAAAGAGATAAAGTTGAATTTCCACGGGCATTAAAGTGAGAATGGCGATCTAGAAAAGTTCGCAGTTTAGCTATTTGATCAGAAAATAAAACTATATTTATTATTTCCAATAAAAAGTTCCATACATGTGCAGTCTGTTCGATACGATTATTATTAACGATATTTATAAACACAGTTAACAAAATTCAAATTGTAATTAAAAAAAACTAAAAAATTTTCGTAAGTGAGAGAATCAAAGTTAGTCTGCGAAACAATTGTAAAGTAGGGGATGGGTGATGACAAATTTTAGAGAGAAAAGAGTTAGTAGAAGATTGGGGAGGGCGGAAGGAAGGAGCGTAAGCAAGAAAATCATCCAATCTAATTAGAATATAATTGTATAATGTTGATTAGTTAAGATGTGTCACGTGAGAACTTCTATTTTGAAAAGTTCTATGAGACTTTCAAATTGCAATCCGAAGAAGTAGAAACTTTATGCTAGATGCTGGCAAAGATTTACAGACAAATTTTTCAACAGATATCGAAGAAGTACGTGAGACTTCCGTTCGGCTGTGAGTTTTTCACTTGCTGTCATTCTTACAATTACTATAGCGGTCAAGAAGTTGAAACGTGGTATTGTCATTTTGACATGAAACTGACCGATAGGCGTATCAGAGCTTTGTGGGCTTCGGTTCCAGGCGCTCTCTTTCTTTCCTCTCCAGTCCCATCTTTTTTTTAAAAAACGCAGGCTATGGAACTCAATACAGTTTAGTTTCATCTAGATAAAGAAATTTATTCGAATTCAATGTCAAATCAAAACTATTCCAATATTAAAATGATGAAGCTATAACTAATGTTACAGAAACAACAGATTGCGTCCCTAAAGCTTTTAAGTTCATTTTATTGATTAACAAAACACACTTCTAAAAGTTGTTACTTACAATATAGCAGTTCATAATCTCCTGACGTGCTCTGCATTGTCTGGCCATCTTGTGACCAGTCCACATGCGTAACATAACTCGTGTGACCCTTTTGAGAAATAATTCAGTATACGTTATTCAAATAACTCTTAACACAAAAGGTTTTTCTTTTGGGAGAAAGGAAGAGGGAAGGAGGATGGGGGAGGGGGGGGGATGATATTGGCTCTCTTGAACCGACTCAGTATTGATCGAAGTTTCCATCGGTCAGGTAGTCGGTTTCAGAACACAATTTTTAATTACACTACAACTCTTGTCCACACCAGGGTCCGCGCGTGCTTTCTATATCGAAAAACGATTAAAAGGGAATGAAAATTGCAAGATAAATAACATAAAACGTTTTGAAAAAAGAGTACCTTAATCTTTCAAACGAGACAGCATCAAACTTAAAAGCTTGACCCAATGTTTTGCCATCCGAATAGCCTGCTATCAATAAGCGTTATATTTAGTTCCGCACGGAATTCTTTCTGGAAGAAAGCGCACAGGGAAGGGGGAGGGGGGAGGGGAGAGGTTGAGTGAGAAAGCCTCTTTAAGCGACCAAGAAGAGACAGCATTCAGTTCTAATCGATGAAAAGACATTAAAACATCATGGCGCGCAGGAATCCTGGGTAGAATTTGTGCGCTCGCAAGGCGTACCCAGGATCTCCTATGACGTGAAGTAAGACGCACATATGCTGCACATCTTTTTTTCATGTTTCGCGCAAGGCGAGTTAGATACAAGAGGTAAGTGAACATTTTTATGCTCTGGTATTTTACTGTTATTTTTTTTTTGTTAATTTATGGTCTATTTCAAACGAGTAGAAAAATCTTCAGTTAAATACTTTAAGTTCTAAACACGCTGAATTGAATGACATATCAGTAAATTCTTTCAACTTACTATTATAATATAAGCATTACGGGAAAATTTCACCATTTCTTGCACAAAGTATTTTACTCAATAAAATCCAAAATTCTCATTTACCAAAACGGTAAGTTTTTTACGAGATATATCCCTCTCTTGGGTAGGAAGGGTTTAAAAAACAAAACATTTAGCGCGTTGAAATTTCTTGTTCTTTTCTCATATTGAGCAAAGAATTTTAGTAAAAAAATCATCTAAGTAAAATATTCTCGTTGAGCACCGCTACAAAAGATTCGAGGCTCTTATACACATACATGTATACAAACTCTATTTATCATCAAATTTCAAATTAGCTTAGCAATGTGACTAGTATTTTATTTTGTCTTTCTTGATGCTCGCGTTATTTCTTAAAAATTAAAAAGAAAATAGGTTAAACAAAAACGGAGCTATATTACCAACCTTGCATGTTCCACTCAGTTCTGCCGAGCTACCGTCGGGCAGAATTTTGAACACATAAATGTTATTATTATGCGAAGCAACAGCAATAGAAAGACAATCTGTAAAAGTAAAAATGATAAGATTGGAACAAAAAAAGGATATTTTCGTTTTATTTGGCTAAAACCAAAAGATCTACCGGCTGGAATGAAGTCTAAAGGTCATTAATGCCTTTGTGTTATCTCATTAACTATTCAGTCCCAGCGAATTATCAACTTCTTCAACTTCTCCTTACATAAAACATACAAAATAATACATTTGGTAATGAGAAATTTCGAAATGATCAAACAAAGCAATGTACTGAAAATCTAAAGTCATATTCTCTCAAATTTCTTTGATGAAAAGTATGGGTTCGGGTTGGGAGAATTTAGCAAATACAACTGGGAGTGAAAAGGTTATAAGCCGGAAAAGGAACGTTAAAACTGATATTATACCCATCCATAGACCTCTTCCATAAAAATTAATGGCGAAATTTTAGAATTTTTTTGTTTTCATTCGAACTAGCCTTACTAGCTTTGTGTTCGAGCAGATAATTAAAAAAAAAAACCTCATCCCAAACTGTAAAAAGTAGAACAGTAGCTAACATATTTTATTCATTGATGAAGTATCAAAATATCTTTTCTGTAGAAGCTTATTGTCTTATCCGTCACTGATTCTCACATCAACCATCAATCTGAGTTTCAAATGTAAAACTCCAACTTACGACCATTCGCTACGTTTCGCTTCAACGGATGCTCTTTTTGTGAAAGAATCTACAGCTCAAAACTAAAGTTTGGTAAAAAATATTCTGGTGTCGAGGGACTTAAAAGAACCCACGCACTTCTTGAAAAGAGTAGGGTGGTGATCCCGAAGTTGTGGTCTAAATTCAACGCATGAAAAAGATCAATACTGGCTAGAACACGTAATGTTTTAAGTACCAATATGGAGAAACAGGTTGGCATAGTGGTCATCAGTCTTGCTTCCCACCTCTACAACCTGGTGTCGAGGAACTTAAAAGAACCCACGCACTTGTCGAAAAGAGTAGGGTAGTGATCCCGGTGTTGTGATCTGTCTGTTCTTCTGAGGGCATTTCTTGATGATATTATATGTGAGCCGCTCTAGCGGACTATCTAAGGCCCTCAACCGTCAAACCTTGTACTGATCACTGTAAAGCGCCTTTGATCATCTACTTATGGAAAGGCGCTATATAATTGCTAAAGTTATTTTATAGTTTATAGTAATATCTTAGCCTGGCTATCTTTTTTCGAAAGATTTAATTTCAGTAACCATATTGATGTGAGAGTTTTGTTTACAAGCAGACGCAAGCCGTGCGACTGATTTTGATCACCTGCGCTTGCGCCGATTATGAACATTAAACACAAGATTGTTACTCTAGGAGATATGAATTTGGCTTTTAAGAAAAGCATGTTATATTCTTTAACTTGGATGCCGCCTCTGTGGAAAAAGAAACGGCAAGAGTTTTTGGACCAACATAATTTATACATGACATGGCGTGGCATACCACATGGTTTTACCTGGTGAAATTTTGATATCAGAGATTTTCTCCGAGCCGCATTTTTTCTGGAGTTTGATGACACCACTGGAGCCGTCCAGTAAAAGCCAACTGTGTGAACCAAATCAAAAGAAGTCTAAATTCAACGCATGAAAAAGGTCAATAGTGGCTAGAACACGTAATGTTTTAAGTACCAATATGGAGAATCAGGTTGGCACAGTAGTCATCAGTCTTGCTTCCCACCTCTACGACCCGGGATTGATTCCTGGACTCCGCAACTTGGCTGAGATTTATCAAACTCAATCCGACTTCGAGGGTTTTTCTCCCGGTACTCCGGTTTTTCTCCCGGTACTCCGGTTTTTCTTCCGGTACTTCGGTTTTTCTCCCGGTACTACGGTTTTTCTCCCGCTACTACGGTTTTTCTCCTGGTACTCCGGTTTTTCTCCCGGTACTACGGTTTTCATCCCAATTCAATTGAAATATTAGCATCTGGCTAGAAAGAATGAGTAACAACTACCTTCTCAATTGACATTTCTCATAAGGGAAACATTAGGTAAAAATGAAGTATAAAGTTCTTATGAACATTTAGGAACTTGGCGAGGTTCCAAGAAGTAGAGATAATAGGACTCAAGGTCCCTTACAAGGATCTTACTCCTGGGCCTACGGTTTAACGTCCTTATCCGAGAA
>JAOBRB020193315.1:1324-12325 GCA_027575285.2 Zoanthus pulchellus
CATTGTTTTCTATAGTCATATTATGGTGGTTCTGTCTTTGTTTGGACTTCATTGTTTTCTATAGTCATATTATGGTGTTTCTGTCTTTGTTTGGACTTCATTGTTTTTGTTATTGTAACATGTCCTTTGAAATCTTCAAGAACTAAACTTAAAACTGCATAGTTATTTATTTAGACCTTAAGTATTTCTTTCTTTTCCAAAATCAAATGGGGAAAATAGAGTAGAGTAGAGTAAGGCCTGCTGCATGATAGTATTTCTTATTATTAAAATACAAGAATAAAAACAATTGTCATCGACCTTGCCTAGGTCCCAGAGGAAAACCAGTACTCCCCCCTGTTTCAACCTCACCAGATGTGACTGCATTGAAAGTGAAGAAGGAGGTGAAAGAAGCTGAGAAAATAAAGGAAACTTTTAAGGAAACAAAAGAGCTCAACAACAAAGCGCCACCCCTGAGGAAACTCAGTCGTTCTCAATCCCCCTTCTCCGCGCCTCCTCTTCGTACCAGGCTTCACCGACGATCTCTTTCGAGATCAGTGTCAAAGTCGCCTAGTCCCCCAAGACGCATAACTAGAGCTCGTTCCTCATCAAGTTCGTCGTCATCAAGGTCAAGGTCAAGGTCTCCACGCCGGCGGCGACGCACCCCCTCCCCGAAGCCTACCAAACTACACGTGGGGCATTTAACGCGAAACGTTAACAAAGATCACGTGTTTGAGATATTTAGTGTTTATGGTCACGTGAAGTCGGTTGATTTGCCAATGGATCGTTTTAACTATCTTCCGAGAGGCTTTGCTTATGTTGAATATGATGACCCTGAAGACGCTGAGAAAGCAGTCAAGCACATGGACGGCGCTCAGGTCGATGGCCAAGAAGTCTCTGCACAGATGGTTCTTCCTCAGCGACCACGTGAGGTCAGACCTTATCGCCGACCCAGTCCTCCGCGTAGACGACCACCTCCTAACTGGAGACGTTCGCCTCCTCGATTTCGCGGTAGCAATTTCAGGTCGTCGTACCGTCGATCGCGCTCATTGTCGCCTCCTAGACGCCGCCGTTCGCCCACCAAATCAAGGTCACGTTCGCCGCCCCGCCGGCGCAGATATAGCCGCTCAAGCTCCAGTTCTTCGCGATAAACTTTATTTGCTATTCTTTGCTTCTTTAGTTGCTGTCGAAACGCATATCATGAGAAACTCTGTTGCGCTCAGATCTGGTGCAAAAACTAAAGTACATTTATCAACTTCCTTCAAAGATTTTAAACTTCTTTCTAGTTTTTATTTGACTGGGAGAGTTTTGATGATGTCAACAATCTTTAACAGAAAAAGTCTTTTAACTGAAAGCTTCTTGCTAAAGCCATATTTTTGGAAAATCTTTTTTTTTTGTTTTAAATTGTAAATTAGGCATTTTTTGTTGAACAGTGTGACGTTGTGGTTAATAAAAACAACCCCAACAGGACGCATGCAAACGTACATTTGATAGGTTGATTTGCAAATCTTTACGGGAATGAAACACAGTTTGAGTAATAAAATTTATTTTTAGCGTCAATGCGCTATGTTTTGAGTTTTGATATACCAATGGAAACGAAGACCAATCACTAAAGGTCTTCTTTATATGCTCACGTTTACGTGAATAGCGCAACTCAATAGCGTTACTCATACCCGGATGTAGTTTCAACTACTCTAAAAAGTACTTCCTCAAATTAAAAGTAGCGTAATTTCTCGTCGTTTATAAAAGTATCGTTGGATCACTTTTTTCAAAACCCTGACGGAAATTACTTCTAGTCTATATTGTCATTGGCTTCTGCAGAATTATATGAAACATTTTAGATAAACATTTTTGATGCGTCATTGTTTGGAAAGTGTTAATGCAATTTTCGTCCAGATCTTATTTTATTTCGTGATTTAGCAAATGAAAAGGCTTGGTCTGAAAATCTTATCGTCGTCTGAAGCTATATTACTTAAAGCGATTTTGGCATTTAATTTTCCGAGACTTTGAGCGCAGCGAAATGTTTTCCCCATTATGTTAGACTATATTGGTTTATATATACGTATGTACATATCATTTATTCGAAAATCATTTTAACTGTATCGTCATAATAAATAAAAGGCAATTGTTCAAACGACTTAAGTCTTGCCTCCTGATATGCGAACGAAGCGACAAGCTCCTTGTAAGCGGCTAAAACTGATACTGCGCATGACAAGGAGCCATGCATGATGTTGCCCAGCCTCCTCGCAGACGTTTTTGTGTCAGTACTTCTCAGTTTCCTCCTTCCCAGTTCCCACCCATTGTGGGGAGGCTGGGAAGGACTGACACAAAAACCATCTGCGAGGAGGGTATCGCCGGCTTCCAAAGAAAATGGACATTAAGGTCCGTTTAAACGGATCAAATATGTTGGTCAAACATTGGGAGGGGGGGGGGGAGTTGGAAGGTGTTTGATTAGTGTTTGATGCTCGAGTGTTCAAACGAATCCAACACTATCTTGGTACCAGGCCCATGAATTGCGTATTTTTGACAACGCGAATGTAAATGTTGGACAATGTTGATAAGTTTGAGAAAAGTCAAACTTCAACCAACATCGTCCAACAACATCCAACACTATCCAACATGTTTGATTATGCTATTCAAACGGGTCAAACATGTTGCATCCAACAATGTTTAATAAGTGAAATTAAAATAGGAATGCGTTTGGTGTGTAGATATATGTAGAAATAACATTGTCCGGCTGCGTTGCCAGCGTGGTTGGTCCTTGTGGTGTAGTGGTTAACACGTCGGACTAGTTAACCGAAGATGTGGGTTCGATTCCCGCCAAGGGCTATACTATAATATATGTTATTTTTCTCTTATTTCTTTCTAATGTTTGATAAGGTTTGACCAGCACGTTTTATCCGTATAATCGGGCCTTTATTTTTCAGCGTTTTTGTGTTCCTTCACAACTAATTGAATATAATATTCACCACACTAAATTACACTTACAAGTTGTCTTAATTCTAAAAAGACGGCAGATTTCAGATTTTTTCCCCAAGGCCAAAAAAACAAGGTGATTTTTGGCTGGGTTGCCTGTGATCAATCAAGCCAACCAGTACCCAGGCTACGTCAGTGAAATAAATTCGAGCTACAAATGCATGTACGGCTGTATAAATGTCTGCCATTCGTGCTGTAACCGTGTTTTGTGGTTCAAGGGATGGAGTCGATCCGCGATATGCCGAGACCGCCAGAGGTAAAAAACAAGGCCTTATTATTTAACAATTATTCATCCTTTAATGGTCAGAGAATCTTGGTGATAAGGCCACTTAAAAAAAATCCCGGTTTATCATCAGCGTGCGCACTGATTTTTGCCAGCGCATTGATGACTTTTTTTCTAGATTTTTTTAAAATAAAAAAATATATGACAAAAAAGTCGAGAAACATTTTCTATGTTGCATAACAGTTAATAGAGTGACAAGCTATTCGACCGGCAGCATATTATTACGACACTTTCTTCCGTTTTCTGTCCGTTTGTGTCACACTCGTTTAGCCATTCATGATTCAAACTCCACCTTGGAAATGTCACTGCCAACTTAGTTTGGTAATTGTGGGTACAGTTTATTCCCGAACTAACTCAGCAGTCCGCAAAAGCATTAACCCTTAGAAAAAAAACCGCTTTTCCTCACTAAATTTTGAAAAAAATTTGATGATAAACCGGGAATTTTTTTAAGTGGCCTAACACTGATAATCTTCATGATGTCAGGCGTAAACAATACAAAATTTGTCTCAAGTTTGGCAGGAGGATCAATATGTCACGTGATGTTTCGGTGTTCGCCGTTCGCTACATGACTTCACAAAGCAGCACATGTGGTGGATCCATATATACCCAGTCTCCAGCTAGCTCCAGCTCTCCAGCCGAGCAAGCAAAATCTCCAGCTGAGCTTGAGTTTGAATTCTACAAAATGAGAAGATTGTAACTTTGCATGGATTATATTTGAGATTTGTTGAGTAACAGTCTAACTAATTCATATTTTCAGCCATTGCCAACAGGCAAGATACAATAGCTCTTACTTTCTCCACAAGCTTACTCAAAGTTAATAGATTGATGTAATGTAATATATTTTATTTTTCTCTTATTTCTTTCAAAGTTAATAGAGTTGACTGGTTATGAAACTTGATGTCTTTCTTTGTTTTATGCTTTTGTTCTCCCTTTCCCTATTGAAATATGACGTCGACGGTGCACAAATAACAAAAGGCTTCGAGATGTAAATGAGCAAACGACCAATAAACTAATGATTCATCACACCTAGAACAAAAGATCCTAATCATGATTCTGCACACAACATGAAACAAGGAAACATTGTGATCTTTGTAGTTTGCTAAGTTTCATAACCAGTCACTCAATCAACTTTGATTTACCACAGTATAACTATATGCATAATTTTTGTATTTTAATATAAATCCTTGTTCCCCCAACCCTGTGCTTTAGGGACTGCACTTTGGGGCTTCTTAACACTGCTAATACCCCATCCTGTGAGACTGCATCAGCTATACTAATGCCATGCCATTTGGGGGAATTCCAGACATCTGAAAAACTTAATTTAAATGCTTTGCAGCCTCTAACTGCAACTCATTTTTTCTTATAATTATAGTTTGTTTACCCTAGATCTTCAGCCTTTCTGACTCACTCACTGATTAGGTGAAACCTAACCTCATACTACAAATTTATTACTGCTGCTACTTCTTTTTCAAAGGGTTTGTCATCTTCCACAACTGGTATAATTTACATCATGTAAAGCAATAAGCGTGCTATCATAAACTGTTAATATGTTATAGAAAATAAAGAAAACAAAATATATATTTGCAATTCCAGTATAGTATTTGTCAAAGCTGTCTAACCCTGCTCTATGCCCCACCAAAACTTAGAAGTAATCAACACACATCTAAGGCCAGCGGCATCTGGTTTGACCCCTATCTCATTCTCATGGTTGGGAGTCAAGAGTTTGTATTGGCTAGTATTGGTGCATAATTTAGTATACACATATTGAACTAGTCTTGTTGATGCTGTTCATAGCTTTAGGGCAATATCTTGGCAAGAACAAGATTCATCTTATTTTCGGAGGGGGAAATTTTGGTTTGATGGGAATATTGGCTGAAGAAGTTCTGAAATGTGGCGGTGAGGTTACAGGTTTCTTGCCAGAATTCTTTACTACATTTGAAGGTAATATATTGGTAATAATGAACAGAACGTGATATTATTACTATTATTTATATTACTGGTTCATCTTGAGACTGAGAGAGAATCTCTGAATTGTCTTAAGAGGAAATAATAACAGAACAAATACTGGAAAAATCAGATGCCCTGAGCAGGAATCAAACCCACAACTCACCGATGTCATGACTGGTGATCTACCACTGAGCTACTGAGGCAACTACATTGGGATGGGCTGATTTTTAATACAGATTTCAAAGTATTTGCCCACAGACCTCTCAGACTGGGAATTACTTCTGTTGATCGTCAAGCAACTTGCTCATTACACTTGATGTCAATATCTCTTAGTTATTAATGTAATATACATAAGCGTTTCTCTTTCTGAAGATGAACCAGTTGTTTGAATTGTGTTGTATGGATATTACATTTTTAATAAGAGAGTTACCATTCACCAGCCTTTAAATGAAACCCTGGACCACTCTTCTTACCAGTTGTAATTCATTTATGTGCTTGTTCTGCAGACGAGAAAGGGATTATGTTACAAAAACTAGGAAAAACTGTTATTGTTGAAGATATGCACACAAGGAAAAGGAAAATGCTTGAAAAGGTATTAAAAAGTATGAAATAAAAACTCAACTAGAAAAATATTTATTTTGTTATTGGAAATAAATCTCAAAGGATAGAGTTTAATTTATTAGAATTTTTTTGTATTTTACCAAAGATTTAATGAATTTGTAATTTAATATAAATTACGCGTTGGATTCCAGGCTCGACCAACACTCAGGGTCTTAAAATAATTGAGGAGAAAGTGCTGCCTTTGCTCTAACATCTGCAAATGGTTAGACTTTCACGTCTTCTCGGATAAAGACATTAAACCGTAGGCCCATGGGGGTTATATCTGTGTGTGTGTGTTTGTGTGACATAATGTGAAAGGTCTCCGTCCACCTTAGAGTGATAAAGATGGTGTCCCCAATTAGTTGGCCTTTGGCCGGCTAGAAAGACTTGACACCTATATAAAGTCTTATTATTATTATTACTATTAATAATGATGATAATTAGTTTATAACTGACCATTATATTACAAGTCCAATATCTTGAGAGTGTCTTGAGTTGGGCAAAGGTGGAGGTCTCTATGTATCTTTTCTTTTCCACTCTTCTTTGTTCTAGGACAGCACAACTCATTCACCAGAAGAGGCTAAGATGCTGAAATGACAAGAACAAGGAAGAGAGGAAAAGAATAGACTATGGCTATGTACAATTCCAATATCTAATAAATGTTTAGAGAGCAAGAGTGTTAGTTTGAAGAAGGAGGATGCAATGAATCGAGTCAGATGGAGAGTTGGAGAGATTGCTGCCAGAGTGGGGTAAATCCTGCCAATCCTCAACCTTTATGGGGATAAAACCAGATCAAAACTGGATTGATGATGATAATAATGATGATGTTTGGAACATTATATTTTGGAATTTGTATAATTTTTATGTAGGGGGCAATAAATAATTATATATTTATGACTTTTTTAAATGAGCTGTAGTTCATTCACAAATATTTCACTCTTATATAAATTACAATGTCAACAAAATATGCAATATATAAACCAATACTCCTTGGTATTGTCTACTTTATTACCAATTCTAACTGACTCTTAGCCCATGTATAAATGTACTATTGTCTGACACACATCCTTCCTTTTGATTGGCTACTTTACTCATTAGAGGTCTCTTTGTGATAGCCCACTAGCAGAGAAAAGGTGACAGATCAAAATAGTAATGAACCCCAATTTTGTGCTAATTTCGGAGGAATTCATTTGTACATCCTTTCTGACTGATTACTTGGTTTTACTAATTAAAACAATTAATAGATTTTTTGGCCTCATGGCCTACGAGTTTGAAATAGCCTATTTGGCCTGCAGCCTTATTGGATAGTGACTTGCTGTGCTGCGTCAATTTGCCCTTGCAGTACAATTGATAAATATTCAATTTGACTGTGATGAAATCTATGAGGTGGTTTAATTTTCTTGATTAGGCCAGTGTCTTTCAGTATTTACTATGTTACATCCTTTCAGTGTTTCTCATATGATGTATAACTATAGAAATCCAAAATGTACTTGAAAAAAAAATTGACTTGCCGATTTCATTTAGATTCATTGAATTGTTTGGTAAAACTAATAAAATATCAATTTCTGCTTTTTTTCATCTAAGGCAGATGCTCTTATTACTTTGCCTGGAGGATTTGGTACCTTGGAAGAATTACTGGAAATGATAACATGGTATGTATTTTTTAAGATGATCTTCATGTTGATGTTCATTTTCATTCAGGTATATATACAGATAATTTCATAACAGTCTGAGAATGCACAATTTTATTGGTTGAAATATTGTCATTTGAGACAATTTTATTTATGATGACAGCCCAAAAAACACAATGGAATATGATTTCAAACTGGTCTCTTTTTCTCTATAGAGTATGTGGATTGTAAATCAAACATTTCTCTAAAAGTACATGAAATTCTTAGAATATACATGTATTAATTTATTTAAATGTCATTTACGTCATTTTGTTGTTGGTAGGCTCTCCAAACCATTAGTTTTGTTAAGTGAGTTGCTTTTATGAGAATTTTTTAACAAACGGCTGAAACCGTTTCTTCATCATCCAACTAAGATAATTTTCTATCGATCAATTGCCTTGCTGATATATATTATACTAAACCACATTTCTCTTTTAATTTTGGCGGATAGTGGATTAAAGAATATCTACCTCACACCCTCTGCACTCCAGCAGCCAAAATTATGGCCTGCTATCTAGAGCAAAGAAAATGACTAACAATTAGACATTGAGGATGAGTCGAAAGGACTGCAAGTCAATAGCGCATGAGGTCTTCTTGTTTTAATATAAACCTATACTTATCAGTCAAAAAAGGAGGTAAAATATATTATAGTAAAACAGAGCTCATTACTATTTTGATCCACAATCTTTTCTCTACTGGAAGACTATCATAAATATATACCTCTTCTGGAGTAGCCAGTCAGAATGTAGGATTCATGTTATACCATTTATAGATTTATATTAATTTAATGAAGTTTTAAATACTGAAAAAAATGACTATAAATTTGAAACTATTAATTACGTTTTAAATTTTTTTTTTCAAGACAGCTACTGCTATAGCTAGTTTGATCATTTGGTTAAATGTTCACGTATTTACCCATAGGTTTCAAAACAAAACGTTGCACGTCACAAGTGATGTTTACTAGTCTTGTTTCCAGTGTCAACTTACACTATATCATACTCAACCTTTAGTCATACTTCAAGACAGCCAATCCCTACTTTCAGTTTTACAACTCCAACTTGAAATCTTTTTGAAACCTTTGTCACTTACGTGTAATAAACTCTTATTATTATTATTTATTATTATTATTATTTTTATTATTAGGTCTACACTTGGGCTACATAATAAACCAATTGGAATATTAAATGTGGCAAACTATTATCATCACTTGTTAGCTATGGTAAGTTTGAAACATTCACAGGTTTATTACGTAGTCAAAGAGAATTTTTGGAATCACTTTTACCTTCATCACAATTATGAAATCAAGTATTACACATAGCAGGTCTTTCAGTAATATTTGGAGTAGCAGGTTGTGTTTTAAAAACAGGTATCTTGCCAACCGAGCGCTAAGGCCTAGGTTGAGTCTGGGGGAGGCTCCCCCGGAAAAGTTTGAAACCTAGACTCTCGGAAATGCCATTTCCAGCATTTTCTAAGAGGTTTTTCCCTCAAAAAAGGGACAGGAAACTAGCCATAACACAGTCCATATATAACAGATATTGCATGTTTCTAGGATACACAGTCCAAAACATTAAATTTATTATCCTAAATAGGCGGCAGGAGAAAGCAAAGTAGCTGGACCTCAATTGCCGGTAACCACCTATTGAAACCTTTGAATAGCATAATTATAAATGACAAATGAAATGTTCACTAGAATATGTTAATTAATCCTGGGCCTCACTGCGGCATCTAAGCACAAGCATTGTAAGAATTCTTTTGTCATAATGAGGACTGGGAAACATAAGCCACATAAGTACAAGCTGCAGAATTATCAAAATCTTCTGTTCATCTTGTGTTTATGCTAATGATTATGTTACTAGTGAAGATAACTCTAACATAAACACAAGAATATTTTAAACCATTCAACCAATCATAGAGAACTTGGCTTGCGGTTTATCTCAGGATCTCAGGAAACAAACCCTTGCGTCCGTCAAATTGTTTTGTGTAGAGAGAGCATGGTAAGTAAAGTTAGCTTAGCGCCTGCATAAATTATGCTTATGCAGCGGTTGTCCCCATTATTACATGCTCATGCTTATGTCGTAGTGAAAACCAGGCTTTAAAGAACATAGTACAACAGAGGATCAAATTGATAGTTTTAAGTTAACATTTTTAAGTTGGTGATTGAGTGAATGCTTTTTCTAAACAATATATTGCCTGGTTAGCCTAACTGGTAAGATACCAGTCTATCTTGCGAGAGCCGGGCTCGGGTTTAATTCCCGGTCGGACCACCATTCAGGCTCTTAAGGAGAAAGCGCTGCCTTTGCTCTAACGTCTACCAATGGTTAGACTTTCACGTCTTTTTGTATAAGGACGTTAAAAAACCTTAAGCCCTCGGGGTTTATATCTGTTTACAATTATGTGTGTTGTAATGTGAAAGGTCTCCGTCCACCTTGGAATGGTAAAGATGGTGTTCCCAATTTGTAGGCCTTTATCCGACTAAAAAAACTTGACACCTAAAAAAAGTCTTTCTTTATTAATTTTGAGTTTTGAAATGTTTACGGCCTCCGCTGAACAGTTCGGGAGGATCATTTTCAGAGTTTCAACATTGATTCTCGTTGAGAGAGATGCAAGGGTCCACATCTTCAGCAACTAAATATATAAATAACAAGATAATTTAAACAAGATATTTTAGAAGAAATACTAAACTAGTCCTTTTAACTAACAAGATACACCAGATAACTTTAGAAAATTATAACTGGTTCGTTCTCGCATCCTAGTGAGCAATATATGAACTTTTTTTGTTATTTTTTTTTCATACAGTTTGACTACGCTGTAGACCAGGGATTTATTGGTAGCAAACCAGCTGTACCATATTTCAGTGTTGCAGAAGACTGTGAATCACTTATGCAAAAACTTACTGAAGTAATAAAAAGTACTTCTTAACAGTTTTATAGAATATTGAATGGTTTTCAATATGTAAGGGTGAAAAAGCATATTAAATAACTGTATGTTCAGTTTTTTTTCGCGTTTCTTCTAAAATTTATTTATTCTTTAAAGTAGCTTTTACACTGAAAACAAATCATTTGAATTCAGTTAATGTGATCAGTGATAATATAAAATAATATAAGACTCCTTGGGATGACATTAGGCACCTTTGCAACACGTCGCCAACAACGACGGCAAGGACCAATAGTAAATACAATACTTACTGCACGTTGGAATGTATCGAGTTGAGCTCGTGCCTATAGATGTTGCTACAATTATGACGTGAATTGACTTTTTGTCCTGGCTATTTTTCTTCACGTACATTTTTCATCCATTTAGGCCTAGTGTTTATTACCCAGGTCCCAGAGTTTCTCTCCAGTCGGAGGGTAAGTGTTTACACTTAAACGCGGAAAACGATGGATATTTCCCGCTCGTTTTGAAAACGGTTTTCAAAGTGAGAGTATTTTTGGAAAACGCCACCTATGGATTCACACTTAGAGGATGATTTTGAAATAATCACGTTTCAGAAGTTATCAAAAAAGCCAACAAGAGAATGTATTTTCTCACACTACTTAAGCGTGCTAATGT
>JAOBRB020193535.1:0-12322 GCA_027575285.2 Zoanthus pulchellus
CATTTGCGTTTATCCCATAATGAAATAGACTTATTTACGTCCCAAATGTACGGCATTATAATACTACAAACTTACTTTGTTTAAGATTTGGAATATGGACGTGAACTAAAACTGAAAATGAAAAAAAAAGAGGTATTACTACTGTAATTCAGTTCAAGGACATCTACAAAAGTAACGTCGGACCAATTTGAAAATAAAAACGAATTTTTAAGAATCTAGAGAAACGGGCAACAAATTTGCATAAAATTCTAGTTCGATTAACGAAGTAACTTTGAAAGTACTTACATTTGAGGCTTTAAAGCGATTAGTTGAATTCGGTTGGCCTGCAAAATAACGAAGTTAGAAACGCGAACTTAACGTAAAAGAAAATCAAATGAAAATTAAATGAATCGATGCATTTTATAATACAACTTACTTTTGAATTGCTCGTTGACTGTTTGGTTGCGGAGTTGTTTTCAAACTTGTTTTAGTATGATTTTCGACTTTAGCGCTGAAAGAAAGTAATTGTAGAAAGAAAATGTGACATTAATAACATAAAACGGCCAGTTCCAAAGTCAAAGTTTTCAATGAAAATTCGAAGATATGAAAATGACTTACGTGTTGTACAAGAACTTTCTTTTTTGCTTTTCGTAATATTGTAGAAGCTGGAACTAACGAACGACGTCTTTGCGTATGGACGATAAGAGCGGTTATGGTAAAATACTGTTATAAAGATCTTTTTGCTTTCATCTACCTATTGTTTAGGCGCTTCATTTAAATGCAAAATAACTTTGCAAACCACTTTCTGTAGTAAAAAAACAAAATGTTGCCTTCTTAGACATTGCAAGAGATATTCACTGTGAAGCAAAGGAAGATTTTATTTTTGGGATGGCAGAAGCTGTTAATAAAAGTAAATCAAGCAAAGTTTCTACTGCTGCTACTTGGGATGGTTCTTTAACCATTGACTTTACAAAAAGAACAAATGATCCTATCAGGAAAAAATCAGTATATGAAATTCTGACCACAGAACATTCAGCAAACATCAGCCATTTCTCAGCTATTGATATAATTAAAATGCAGGATAATTATAGCATGACTCAGTTGTTTCGTGTCTTAGAAGAAAATTGCCAAGATTTTTTGATTCAGAAAGGCAAACTGACAAACTTGAAATGAGTTTTAACAAAGAATTTGAAGTTTTGCTTGAGCCAATGGAGACAAAAACTGGCTCTGTATTAACCCTGACAGATTAGTTGATTGTCTTCATTTTGTGTATCCATGGCTTTCTAATATTCCCAAAGAATGGTGGAGATTATATGGGGATGCAAGGACATATGGGGGCAAGAAGTCTGTGTTACTCAGCATCAGTAATATAAACAATGAGACATTGCTTCATGGCGTCCATTTTCAAAGCCCACAAGATTGCTGGCTTATACATATTTTCTATGGAGGTGATAGCCGCCTTAACCTAGAATTGAATCTGAATAGAAATGGCAAACCAGGTTATCTCACTAACTGGGTTGAGAGCATGCACGATAGAGGGAGCTCTGTGTATATTACATCAGACGCCATGTTTGCAGATGCAATTCTTGGAGGAAAACTGGACCCAAAGAGTGATGAAGATTTTAATCTGTATAACTATGAAACTGTGCACACTAAATCTGCAGTTCGAAGTGTCTCTGGGTTGAGGTCAGAGCTTGATAGAAAAATTGAGAGGGAACATCCTGAATCTCTTCTTCCTGCCATTGCAACAAATCATTTTATTCCATGTGCAAATCATATGTTTGCTAGAATTACTGAACACCTTTTAAAGCGTCGAGTTCTTTCATGTTTAGAACTGGAACATTTAAGCAAAAATAAGGGCAGTGGAGCTGCTGAAAAAGAGGCTGCGTTGAAGCATCTTTTGGCCAATATAAATGTGCGAGGTGTAAGAAATGGAAAATTTTCAATTAATATGGAAAATAACAAACTCCAACCAATAACACTGAATATGAAGTGTGCAGAGCTTATCTCAGCTCCAACATTAGTCTTCTCAACAAAGTACAACCACATATTAGACAATGTTGCTTCACATAATGATTTTCCAACTCCCCTTCCTGCAGCCCTGAAGAAATCTCTTAACTGGCCCTCAAACAAAATTACAGAGTATGACTTGGAAAAAGAAATATGGAGAGTTCACTGGGAACTCCATCTTCTGTGTAGGAAAGATCCAGTTCCTCGAAAAGAACAACCCAACAGTGATGATTTACAATTTGGTCTGAGTGAAGAAGAAATTAAAGAATATGTAAGCTTATCCTTTCACTTTCTGTCTTGTTCAAAGCAGGTTTCTCCTCTCACTTTTTGTTCGACAGCAATTTGCCGATCGTATTCTTGTGGTCTTGGATGGAAAGAGACGGTTAATGTTTTTTTACTTTTCTCTGTAACAACACATTTCGCCCATACGCCGTCATCATCGATAGCTTCTAACCGATCTCCGATAAAATAATTTTCAAACATTTTTTTTTCAACGCTTTCCTCAAACAACTAGCCAAGCACTAAAGATTAGGAAATAGTAATGGCGACGCACTGTAAAACACAGCGTTTTGCCTTTGCTAAGAGCCAATCAGAAGCATACATATAACAATGGCAAGGCGCACCCGCGATTCCATGCTCTGCGGCTACTGCCATTTTAGAAAGACCAGTTTTCTCCGTGCTGAAGTCGTCATGGGCAGGATTCGAACCATACATTTTCGGTTTACTAGTCCTACGTGTTAACCAATACACCACAAGGATCAACCATGCTGGCAACGCAGCCGGACAAAGTTATATAGATGGTAATTGTAGGGGTTCCCAGGGCGATATTTTTCTTTATTAGTATGTTGAACACCGTAATTTTTGGTAGGCATATATGGTATTATATGTTAAAAAATGTAATTAGAATGCGTTCAGTGTGTAGACATATATATACTACCAATGTATACTTGCAAGTGGCCTGGTAGCCTCCTAAGACACTAAATAGTTTTTATACCAAAAATAATTTCACAAGTCAAGAAATCTGGTACTAAAAAGTACTATCAAAATCAAACTCCATTTACTGATAAATAATGTTTTGTTACAATGGGAAGAAAATATTACGAGCTTTTACAACCCTTTTAAATGGCATCTGCTGTGGAATAAGCAGTCGTCGCCATTCTAACAACACAGGATGGAACAACTTTCCTATCCCCTTTTCCGAATCTGCCGTAACGCCACAAAGTATACTGGCGGTAGCTGGCTTTCCTGTAGCTATTCATGCTAAAGTCGAGCTCTTCGGTTGGAATATCACAGTCTACGACGCATAAATGTTCAAAGAATTTATAAGATGTTACACAGTTGTGTAATTTACTTCTCTATCCAAGAATGACCACAACTGCACCATTCAGGCTGAGCATTATGGCCTAACGAGGCTTCATCAATAGATACATCGCTTGCAGTTTCCTCCGCCAATATGTTGCGAGCGAAATCCAAACAACTTTTTTCTTAAGCTAACAGCTTCACCAGCAACTCCTCTTTTTTGTCCGCCAATAGTTGTCTCACAAATTGCTGAAAAAGAAAAAAAATTAAAAAAATATGAAGAGCCTAAATTACCTGCACCAGGTCACACAAAAAAATGGCTCGGAATTTGTTCTTTTAAGAAAATAAACAGTTCACGAAATCGGGTATTGTTTTTTTTTTTGAGTTGCAGTTAGACAATTCAGTAAGTGATACAACTTTGCCATCAACGTGAAATACAAATAAAAATTGACATAATAATTTCATTTAAAAAATCTCAAAAGGAACTCCACCGTTATTTTTAATTGTTGCCTTTTCAATGTCATCTCTGTGTCTATCGAAAGCGCTTGAGGGCAGGTGCTGGGCATTTTCGATTTCGATACTCTGTTGTTTTCCATTCCAACACTGAAGTTTCGATGTCCCACATTGGCATTGTCCTGCACACTTTTTACCGGCATTCTTACAAGGACATCTAGGACTTCTTTTTGCCTGCTTTCTACTGCAAGTATTCTTTCATTTGCATGTCTAGCATTTTAGAAATTCATTTGTGAGTTATCTTGCTAAATTTAAATGAAGTCACATACAACAATTTCAAATACAAAGTCCAATTTGTAGCCTTACCATTGGTGAAGATGCAGCTATTGATTCTTCGGCTTCAGCTGTGCCTACTGCTTCAATATTACTCGTAATTTTGGAAGTTTTTCTTTCCTCTTCGCAGATGATCGAACTATAGATGTTTTTCCTTACATTTTGATCCTCAGGAATATTCACAGACGTAGAGGCTTATGCCATACTAAAGTTTGGATGTCAAAACATAGTGGAAGTGTACACATTTCTCGTCGAACCAAGGTATCTACACACCATAAAGAAATACATGATAAATGTTAGGATAGTGAGTCTCGTTTAGTCTCGTTAATGTTTATTTCGAAAAATATTCCTTCAAAATAATACAAAATTACGACTTCTCGTGAATTTAGTTTCCGATAGTTCAGATTGTTGTTGTTTTACTGTTGTCCGGTAGAAGTCCTCGGACGTCTAATTAAGATCTAAAGACAAGAACGTTTCAGGACCATTAGCTGTTAAAAGAAAGAATGTTTTAGAAACTGCTGATAATGTTTATAAAATATTTCAAAAAAAAGTTGAGAGATTATGGCAAAACTTGCTACACTTACTAGTTCTCTTGTTGGCGCTCAAGTCGCGAAATCAAAACAATTCTTCGAACCTCTCATACAATACATTTATCTAAATGCACAAGAAAAGCACTGGCAGATTACAGTTGTGAAAGAAAAGGATTATTATTAATCTTAAAATCCCTTTAAACGTGATTGAAAGACACGCATCATTATAAAGATAACAGGTGGTTGCCATGCAAAATGTGAAAACAGCTAGCAAGTTGGCATGGCATTGCTATAGGAAGATTGGTCACGTGATAAACTCATGCAAAAAAACCTATTGATCAGAAACTAAAGATCTAACCACTGAATTTGCCAAACAAAATGTATCAAAATATACTAAAACAAGTAGATCTAACTTAAATAATATCAAATAGCATTTTGTTAGTACAATCTTTTCATTAACAATGATATGCCTCCCATCCTAAACACTAAGTGATTTTTTGTACGGCCAGATCCAAAAGTGAGATCTTTTCAATATGATTTGAACTGTAGATGAAAGGGCAGATTAAGTTGAAATTTCCAATTGAATAGGACCTAACTGGAAAACTGATAAAAGCACTTACCCAGGCTGGGCACAGTTTGTTTGAGATTTTTACTTTCTTACCACAGGGTTCTGAGTTTGATTCCCAATTTTGTGGAGATTTGACCATTTGTGTGACTTTCTTTCCTTCCTAAGCTATCTCAACTTTCCACCTTTCCGGGGTAGATAAACAAGTACGAGCACCTACTGGAAACAAACCTACAATCGATTAGTGTCCCATCGAGGGAAAGTTAAAGAGTATCATCTACTTATTACAGAAACCGGAAATAAGGGACATGGACCTTTGGGCTTTTAAAGGATTTAGCTTAACAAAGGTAACGTCTATTGAACTTCGCTTTGGTCATAAACCAGACATTTTGGACTCTTTTTTTGTATTGCAACTTTTCATTCCGAAAAGCAGGTAGATGGAGGAGACAGAAGGACGTACTTCTTCCGCTCGCCAACGAGTGACAAACATTCTCCGGCAGCAGAGCATGCAATTAGTACGTTCGGACGGCTTCTAGAGTACGTTGTGACGTTCAATAGAGTCAGTTCCGAACGCCGTTGGTGGCCCTGTGCGCTCCAGCGGCAGTGCTCGACCTTGTGGTTAGTTGGCCATTCGGCAAACGAGACCTCCTTCTCGTCTTTTCGATTATTCATCAACGTCCCGTCCGATTTTACGTTGTTGGAGGGTAAAGGACGGAAACAGAGACGGGAATTACAAGAGTGAGAAAAGTGTGCGTCCATCTCAACGAGTGCCTCCCACCGGCGACGTGTGAGCACAAATCCGAAGGATAGCTAACTGGTTGATCCTGCCAGTAGTCATATGCTTGTCTCAAGGACTTTTCATTTTCGTTTGAAAACAGCAAAATTCAGCCACTGCCAATAACACTGAACGTAAAATGGGCTGAACTTATATCAGCACCTCTAGTATATTTCTCAAATTCTTATAGTCACATATTGGATAATGTTGCGTATGACAGAAACTTCCCCCAAGCCACTCCCGCCCGCTCGTTAGCATGCATTATCGGATGGAAATATATCTGATTATGTATTAGATGGAGAAATTCGTGGAGTTCAGTGGCAACTCCATGTGTTCTGCAAGAGAGATCCTGTTCCAAGCAAAGACCAATCTGATGTGAACAATTTAAGATTTGGTCGTTGAGCTATCTGACTGTTTTTATGGTTTTATTTTGCACCAATGTGGTACAAAAGCGTTATATCCCTATATGATAAAACGAGTTGATATAGTGCAAATTTTGTTGAAGCAGCTTCCATTTCACTCACTTTTTAGATGCAGCACTGAGGGTGGGAACATGCCCACTATTTACACAAGTGCATCTTTTATGGTCATGTGAAGGAAGACCAACATTGACCATATTTAAAAGGTGATATACACAGATTCGATAACAGGTATCGAGAACAACACCAGAAAATTAGAAGCAGTTTGATATTTTTGTTAAAAGGCAAAATATATTTCTTTCAGGTCCAGGCATCCACATAGCAAACACAGTTCCAGTCTCAAGTCTAGGCAGCATCAGAACTACAAAATGAAGTTAATTTGGGCTCTAAGTATTGTTGCACTGATGAGTTTTCAAAATCTTTGAAATTTTGCATGAGATTGATGTTGGGTTTCATGCCAACTTTTATATGTTATCTTTTAAAATTCGTATAAAATTTTGTTTTTATTAACAAAGTTTTAGAAATAAGGAACTTAATTTTGACCTGCTGTTTCCATTTGTGCCATTTAAATAGTGCTTTTGTTGAGTTTTAATTGACTCAAACAAAATAATATTATTTGTATTGTTTTACACCAGCGGTAAATCAGTATTTCAAAGAGGTTTTAGTTGAGAAATAAACACTTGAAATTAATTTTAGATTGTTTCTCGTTTGACACAGAAAACAACTGATTGAATACATAATTCTCCTAAATAATTTAGCAAAAACGCGCATGCTTGATATAGAAACTCGATCACGTGAAAGGGACAATCATATTTATGCAGAAACTTAATGTACGAATTTCCCCGGGAAAAACGGTTCAAAACTGAGGTAAAGTTACTTCAATGTGTTCTTAAAACAGCATCTGTAACAAACGATTACTTGGAAATTTTTTGTCATAAAACACAGATTATTATGCCAAGTTGTCGCACGAAACAGACTATAAAAAACAAAGTTCATTGACAAATTTGACGGCGATCCTGGATCGAATGCATTACCTGGTTGGTGCTGCATTTGTGAAAAATCACTTTAACAAGTTCAGACTCCTCATTGGTTGTCTTCACTTGGGCGACGATAATTTCTGCTGCGACTACAATCGGAGAAACAAGTTGTTCAAAGGTGAGTTAATTTTGAAACCCTGGGTTAAGCAAAAATTTTCAGCATTGATTGCTTATCTCAGGAAAAAATTATGGTACTAAAGTATTCTGCTTAGGTTTTCCTAATACAAAATGTATTTATCCCAAATTTACATGCCAATTCTTACAGTGTAAAGTTGGGAACAAAAACATGAGTTAAAAATTAAACCCAAGGATAGTCGGCCAATTGGCCCTGGATAGAACTTTGCTGCAGCAGTGTGCTTGGAGTTGTGTTTGAATTCTCTACAGACTACAATTGTAGCGAGCAATGCTCGTGGTTTATTATGCCGGTAAACCGATAAAAAAGTTTGTTTTATTGCTTGAAGCTTTAAGTTGAGAATTTTTTCAGTTTAGTTTTCAGCCATTTTTCTAGAAACTCAGAAATTCATTAACTTCGCGAGGGTACGAATTTGCTCACATCATTTAGTTGCGTTCCTTGCATATGTTCAGATTTGGTGCACCCTCACGCCATACAAAAAGGGCTTTCGAATTTTCGAGCTATGTTATAAAAACCATTTCTTAGTGACAACACTGGGCACTTTACAAAAAATTATATGTGAAGAGTCAGAAGGAAATTCATCCACAGGAAGCATAACCAAAACGTCTGAATTTGAAATGATTTTATTATAAAAACATTAAGGCTTTAAAAGTTTAAAATGAGTTAAAACACAAAACGTTTGGTATTTTAATTCTTTTCAAAGTTTTAAAGCTTTAATATTCTTTATAACTTTTACTATTTACAGCAAACTTACGTCAAATAAAATGATTTTGTAAGGGATAACAGGAATTCCGTGAATTTCAAAAGTTCACTGACCAAAGTCAAATTTTGCTGACAGACTAAAAAATTTTAAAATTCAGACTTTTTCCTGATTCCGAACATGCATCAATGAAAAAAAACATACAATTCAAAAATATGTAGTGAAAATATTTATTATTAAATACAACGAAAAATACTGCTTAAAAACCAGCAATAAAGATGTACACACAATTGATAGTGGTTAATCGATGACTATAAATATATACAATGATAAACGAAAACGTTATTTCTCAAGACATAGCTTCAACTTAGTTTTCTTTTAAATGAATAGACTCTGCTCTCATGACAAACTAACAGCACTGTTTGCTAAAGACAAATATTTTTTTCCAAAAATAGTAACAAAACAAATTGCAGTTTTCTCTTTTAAAGAAATACAAACGAGAACAAAATCTTAATTTTCAGATCAACTTTTTTTTTAAAACATCAAGGATCTTATAATATTGGTGTTTGTATCATAGGTAAGCTCAATATTACCGCTCAATAAAAGGCATGGCATAGTTCATTCTCTACAGAGTCTATGGATATTTCTGTATTATGTTTATCATTGTGTAGGGAGTTAACAAGCCTTCTAGCACCTATTGGAGTAACGTTAGCTACAGTGCTTGTTGATCTGGGTGCTGGAGACCGTTACCTATTGTAGCCTTTTTAGAACATGTTTGTACGAGCATTATGGAATTACATATCGAACATTTAGCAGTCGCCAGGCTGGAGACATCTGTAAGATAACCTTCACTTTTTTTGCAGAGATGCATAATGGTTAGATTGTCGATCATGTCTATTCTTTGCACGGCTATTGTCTCTTGCTCGAGATTTTTAACGACGTCATCATCTGGGGGAAGAAATTTTTCGTCGGTTTGGGTGAACGTAGTTGTTGGATATGTAGTTAGGTACTTTGTGTCTTGGAACACCTTCACACGGAGATGAGTAAAGTCGTATGCTTGGCCACTTAAGTTAAACAGCTTCTCCCCACAGCATGAGTTTAACCAATCCTGAAAAAAAGTAGAAAGACAATTTTAAGTAAAATTGGAGGAGCTAGGTTGACAGAAGGCTATGATTATCTTAACTACAAAATACCCTGCAAATGTTGATATTTTACTCCAGCGCATTCGTCCTTCTTTAATGATAGTTAAAAGGCATGCATCGTTCATCTGCAAGTTTTGCCTGGCAACGTTTCGGATTAGCGTAACTTTGTTGTTTTTCTTTGTGAAGAGGGATTTAATGTCAACAATGGTTTCTGCATCTATGGAGTGAATTTGTTGAAGTTGCAGTTGCCGTACTGTTGGTTCGGGAAGAGGAAGGGGCTCGAACTGCACTTCGTCATTGGCTTCTTCTACTCTGGAGCGCTTTTTCAGCAGAAAGTTGTTCTGGTCATCGATTGTGCTTTCTCAAAATATTTTTTCTTGTATCATTTGACAACTGAGTGGAATAGGATAAAAAATGAAATGCAGTAATCTAACTCATTATAGTTAGGAATCATTTCTTCCTTTACTACATCAAACATCCTGCTAGTCAAGGAGCTTACATTGCTTACTGTTTCAAATATGTCAAAATAATCATTAACATTCAACACTATTAGGTAGAAGTTAATGGTCTTGGTCTTAGGATGAAAAATGCTTGCAACACAATGATCATCCATAGAAAAATAACTAGCGGTAAACTAGTTTGAGCTGCGTCGGTGTTTTTAAAGAAACAATTTAGTAATAAAAATGTAAATTCTACTCCGTACAAAAGAAATGATCATCCAGCCATGCCAAAAATCCAGTATTACCTTTTGTACTAACTGTAATTACTTTCTCTAATTCTATTTTGCTACTGTTTGTGGTACAACACAGTTTTCCATGTTTTTGTAACTTTATTGTAATATTGACTTCTGCATCATAAATTTGAAGTGTTCGGGGAAAGTCCTTAACAGTACGGTACCCTTCGATTAAATCTTGCTTTTGAGCAAACCATTTTTTCCATGATCACAAATAGAGTCCAAGGTATCAGATTTCCAGTAGCTACATGGCTTGATAAAAGAAAAACAAGTACAATAAAATGATAGAATAAATTTAAAAATTTTATCATTGTTTCTGCTGTGGTCTTGTTTAGCAGGGTATTCCGATGCATTTTAACTTAAAGCACAATTATGTATTTGTTGATTAACACAAACATGGCTTTCTATGTTTAAGGATTCTAAAACATGCACACCCCCGAATTCAAATGAATTTGTTGAGTGATCATAGACATCATAGAAAGTTTAAAATAAATTTATTAAGGCTTTAAAGTTATGAGTGTCTAGGAGTATACAAGTACCTTCGGGATAGGGAAGGCCCAGTGAATTTCTTGCATGAGAATCAATTATCTTAAATTTATCATCTCCTTCACAATAAATAGCTACTGTGTGACACTGAACGGTCAAAAGAAATATATCGTAATTTTCCTCTATTAAAATTTAAAGAGCATTATCCAAAAGCATACAGTACAGGAAATCAACATTTGATGATTCATAATGTACATTACCAGCATAGCTTGGACTGTACTGAATATCATAATCAGTTTCAAATATTAACACTGCGTTTGGTAATTCTGTCAATAGTAATAAGTCTTGGTTGTGTAATTTTGATAAAACAATATAACTCATTTCCAATATTCATTATTTTAACTAGGTCTTCTAAAGACATTATTGGACTCCTCTGTTTGTATATCCATGCACACAGTGACATGGCCACACACTGATGACCAGCATTTAACTTAAACATTGCAATGTTACCTTGAGAATATGGAGCACAAATTGTTTTGTTGCAGTCAATCACTCTGGGTGGTCCAGGATTTTTTTCTACATCTCTGCTTAAACTAAACTTAAAATGATTGATTCTGTGGATAAGAGTTTTATAAGCGTTAAATGAGCTGCCATCTGAAAGAAACTTTGTCACCAAGGCCTGATAATTAATATTTGCTATTCTTTTACGGGACTTTAATTTCTTTCGAAGTCGCTTTATGGACCATAATCTCTTCGTCATTCTAGGTGAAGAATCAAAGGGCATCCTAGTTTTGTTAAGGACTTTATCGTAATGGTTCGAGAACAACTTGATTTCTCGTGACTGTTCATACATTTATTTATCACGCAACAAATTCTCGATGAAATTAGTACATTTTTGAAAATAAATTTACGAAATGACCCCCTTAAATGTTTGTTTTTTATGCAATATACTCCTGACTTTTTTAATTTCGATTCGGCTCGGTTCCCGATCACGTGTAATAGCGAAGTGCACTAATGACGTCACGAAATTTTAGACGTCCTGTCGAGTCAGACAAACTAATGCCAATTCTGTAGAGGTTGTAAGGGGAATGTGTGAATGGCGAGCGGTTCGCTTCAATGTTTTACGGTTCTCACCGACGAAGACGACGTTCCAGGCTCTAAATTTGAAAGAGAACCAGAAGAATACACTGTTGGCCAGATGAAGCGGTGGTTAAAGTGTAGGGGATTGAAATTGTGCGGAAAAAGAGATGAGCTACTGAAACGCGTGAGCGACTCTATCAAAAGCGGAAATCCGGCCGATCTTGCCAAACCGAAATCGTAAACTAAAACGACAACGATGACAACAGAAAGACCTGAACTCTTTGATGATTTAAACTAAAAAAAACAATGACATGTCACAGAAACAAGTGTAATATGTTTGAATCGTTAACACAAGAACTTCGGAGATCAAAACAATTGCTAGATGAAAATAGTGCTTTGAAACCAAAAAAAAAAGTTTTTAATCGAAAACCAACCACACTTATCCATGTTTCCGGCCAAATCAATTATATCGTACAAACGCGAAAGCTCTCTGAAAGACTTAAAGCGAACCTTTAAAACGCATCGTTAACGAAACCAGAATCCAAAATTAAACTAGAGAGTTTAACAAAATATTTATTATGTGAGGGAAACATTGTTAACAAGATCTTCCCGCAAAAAACTACTATATCGTACAAACGATAAGCTCTC
>JAOBRB020193646.1:0-12322 GCA_027575285.2 Zoanthus pulchellus
TATACTAAAACAGTGAGATAACATACACCACCGACACTGAGGTGAATAGTTGTTTTAGTATATACTAAAACAGTGAGGTAAGATACATGTCAAAAATTGCAGAAGACACTTGCAATGTGGTAAAAAGTTTGATATTCTTTTTGTAGTGACTGCTTTGAAGGATTTTTTTGCAATTATGTAAAAACAATCGGAATAAAAGCAATTTATAACTGTAGCATTGGTGATTAAAAATGAAATTCTTGTTATGACATCAACACATGCGCGTGATTGCTTTCGCAAGCTTTCAGCTGTCGAAACAAAAAACTTAAATGAAACGACAAAAGGTTATTTATTTTGTTGTTTTATAAAATGTATTATTGTTGTTTGGTAACGTCTTTTTGTAAATATCTATTATCCTTCACAGTCTCGTGACCATGAAACAATAGAAATGGTTCAAACATCTTGAGGCAAAAGAAAACTCACACTGTTTTAACAGCGTTACTTAAAAGTAATGAAAATAATAACATAATTGAACAATTGATTAAATAAAAACGTAAACATACCTACTAGAGTCACTTTGCATCAAATTGAAAATATTTTATCTTGAAAATGGCAATAAGATGATGACGAAACGTCGATAAAATCTAACAGTTTTATATTATTATACTGGATGAGAATATGTCACGTAAACAGAATATTCTTAATCTAATGAATCGTCTCAATTGCAAGTTTGTCATTGAATAATAAACGTTATCGCGACTGTACAATATTTTAGCTATTATTTGGATTATTAGATAATTTTTTTGTTATTTAAGATATTAAAAATAAAATTTAATTGTGAGCAGACACAAATTTTGGACTTTGAAATAAAAGATGAGTTTTTCTCAATATACTGTAATATTGTTCACTATTAAATGCTATATTTTAATATTTATGATTATCCATGTGGCAGTTATTTGTGTGCTGATCGATACAGATAAATTATGAGTTCGATGTTCATTCAACTCTTTGTCGGTCAGAGATTGAATTCAAAGATTCAGTAAAACTTCAACTAGAAACACTTCTACTTTTTTCCAGCCTCATCCAGAGATTGTAATTGTTCGTTTTAGAATTTTCGTTTAATTTGAGCCTCAAGTAGTTTGTTCAGACAGTTAGTTTGTCTTCGACGGTCGTGTAAGAACGACCATTACTTATTAACAAATTCTTATTCAATATAATTTACCTTAAATGCTTCTCAATAAGCTCGGAAGAAATTCCAGAAACAGCACTTTTGTGATATTTAGTGTAGTCTGGTTGCTCCTCTTTGTTTAAAACTTTGCACTTCGATACGGGCTGTCTGACAAAATAGCCAATAACGAATGCAATAATAAACACAATTACAATGATCAACACAGCGATTGCAATATGCTTCTTTTTCGGCCATGCAGAGACACCATCTTTAAGGATATAAGTTGTTTCTTCCTTTGGGTGTAGGAGTTCCATTTCTTTGCAATTGGTTGTTGTAGCGTTTAGTATTTAACGTTCAACCCACGGCGCAGACGCAAACAAACTTGATCGATGTTACTTGTCAAACCATCCATACCTTCGCTTTGATTTTTCGATGTGATGCATCGAATATGCATCGCTTGCTACAAATGATGTCAACAACACTAAATATACAAACAATGAAACGGTGCAACGAAGCAGAAAAATCGTATCAAATTCGAACTTGAATTCTCAAGTCAGACTCGTTGCATGCCAAAATGTTGGCTGGAACTGGAAGGGTCGCTCGCCAAATCGTAACTGTATAACATTCCATACATTATTTAATAATACGACAAGAACCGTTTACATGCATGAGAAAAACAAATTTGACTCGTGGCTCGCGATCGGTTTCGAAGACTGGGTTACCCTTCTAGACCGGTCATGTTTTTGCCATGTTATGTACACTTTGGCTCGCTTTGCCGAGTGAACGCGGTTTGGTACGGTGGCCCACAAGGCTTAGACATTACACATAAAGAGATTCAATGCAAATTTTAAAAACTTCATACAAACTTAAGGTGCGGACACACGATGCAACATTTCATGCAATATTGCGCGCAGCAGGTTTGTTGACAAACATTCCGGAAACACGGCCAATTTTCAAATTATTGGTGCTGACCTATGGAACAGCGGTCTCACGTTTGTTTGTGGTCAGTGAAAAAGCATAAAAATAAACAGAAATCTCACACGCAAAATTAAAATAGGCGGTCGATTTAACTTTTCTCGATGCCGAAATGTCAAAAATCTTGCTGCGATCATTGTCACAAGAACGAGAAATTGTGATCCCAAATGGAAAAACCACAATTGGAAGAGGCCCTTTTCTCACTGTGAGTAAACTAATTAGCTGTCGCTATCCGTCGTTTTGTACTTTACAGATGTAATGTAAAAATGGAGTCTTCGTATTATTTGAGACTTATATTGATGTAAAAAAGTAAATTACAATTAATAAAATGAAATCTTCATCACGAGAGTTCTATTTAGCGGATGTATGTTTCAAGCTTTTTTCTGCAGTTAAAAATTTCCCTCCTTCATCATTTTGGTAAAGCTAAACATTTTAGATTGTATGCACTTCCATTTGGAAACCAAAAGTTGTCAGGAAGTATATTCTGGGCTGGGTTGTTCAAAGATGGATTATGCAAAAATTGCAACAACAATTTCTTCTCTAGGAAGAAGATTATGTGTTTTTTAATGTATTGTTCAGGTTTTTCTTAGAAAAATCTTGTAAATCCTATATTTACAGAAAAACAATCATGGGTAAAATATTTAACCCTGGGTTAGCACTAACCAGCTTTTGAACAACCGGGCTCCGATACTGTCAGTAAGAGTGATCATGCATATGACCCAGTACTGTATGAATTGCAAGCCATCATACATTTCACACCTTCTTTGGTTTTTGCTGCAGGTGACAGACAAAAGAGTTTCTCGGTCACATGCTCTATTGGATGTGTCACTCAACACTTTGACCATCACACCTGTGAGATTTTATTCCTTTTCATTCTTAGTGTAAATCATAAGATTGTAGATATTCAAAGCAAGAAGATAATTGCTGGGTTGCCTGTGGAATTCTTTTGCAAGGTTTACCAAATTAAATATGGATATTCACACAAATGCAACTTGAAGTTGAAAAGCACTATAGTCCTACAGACTATGGTTAATCACATAGAAGTCTACGAAACATTATAGATCTAGATCTCATTTATCGTTTATAAATTAATATCTGCGTTGGTTCCAGAAAAATTTAAGTTTGAAAAAATGAGTTAGATATGCAAATGAGATAACTGATTTTGTCTCTATAGAGCATGACCTGTAACCATTAGAGAAGGACTGAATTTTAAGTTTGACATCGTCCTATTGGAAAACCTCCATTTCACCCATCCACACGAATATGATAAAGTTCCATTATCAAAAATCTCCTCTCTTGAGAGCGTTTTTTGAAAACCTCCGTTTTCAGTGGTTGAAGATGCGGTGTACATGTGGACGGAAGGATGAAACAGAGAAAAAAATCTCCATTTTCAAAAATATCCGGATACATGTGGACAGGGCCTGGTGATGAGAATTAAAACCTGGCTTAACTGAGGTCAAAAGATGTCAAGAATTCTGTTATGTTTTGTATTCCTACATTTTTTAAGACATGTTTAAAAATGTTTAATTATTTCACCATTATGATGATTAAATTGGCTCTTGTGTATATACTATAGAATGGGATATAGAAAGCCATGCATGCATTGGTTCAACTGCATATATAAAGATATTTCTCACTAAATCTTTCAAACTTATGTTTTAAGACTACATTGCTAATTTTCTTTCTGTAATGAATTTCACCATGTATATATATTTCAATATATATTGTTATACAGTACCAAATAAATACATTATAATCTTTGTTTAATATGTAATATTTAGTATTAAATTCTTTTATTTTTTGTTAGCCAGTCAATACAGTGCTTTACAACTGGTAATTTATTTCATGTAGAACTTTTAGCTGCAGGGATAATTTAATACACATATATTATATAACTTAATTTACTATACTACTGACATCTTTTTTTAGTTGTACATAATTTCTAGTGCTTAATAGGATTTTGTCAGTTGTTAATGCTACAGTGCATTGTATAACTTGTAACTGAAAGCCTAAAAATGTATCAGGAGTATATAATTATATTGATACTTAAAGTTGTAAGTACAGTAAAAGTATATGATTTATCTTAATTTTTTTAATATGACTGCTTGCAATTGTCAAACAGATTTGTTATGACTTTTTTTACCTCCTTTTACACAGGTCCATGTCAATCCTACCTTTTTTAAATCTCAAAACAATGACAAGTTTGTGCCATTGGTAAAGGGGGAAACAAAGAAGCTTCAAAATGGTAACATTATATCTCTTCTACCAGACAAGCTGGCTTTTCAGGTTGTGATTGAGGGCTCAAAAGACCAAACCAATGATACACATGAGAAAGGAACAGAAACAGTATTTTCTAGGTTATATAAATATTTGATCCTAATATCTAGATCTAGAGTGTAGTGCAGTATAAAAGTCTATATTGTATGCTTTCCATTTGACCCACTATTTAAAAAAAACTACGTATTACATATTAAACATCTACAGTAAAAAAGGTATCATCTGCAGCTATAAATACAGTAATATTAGCTGTATGTCATAGCCTGAAAATGACTGGCCTTTACAGGGTTTTTATTTGTAGCTGGGACCTGGGTACTAGTGCCACTTTTCTTTGATTAGTGTGCCCATGTACATGCACATATGAAAATGTTTATGGATAACCAACTTGATTATGATTTTATTCATAACATTATGAAAACTTACTTTCCAAAGAACATAAGATAGAAATGACCTGGAATGAGCTCAAAAAAATCATAAATAAGAACTTTCTGTTTAATTAAATCGACCAGCTTTATTTTTTTCTCATTTTCCTGTGTTAACCTTTAGGGTTTGGGTATAAGAATGCTCTCAAAGACCCATGGGACTATTACGAAAAAAAAAAGGCTGGTTAATTTAATTGGACAGACAATTCTTATTTATGATTTTTCAAGCTCATTCCTGGCCATTGTGGATCATTCCAGGTGTTTCCTGCTTGATCTGGGTCATTCCAGGTCATTCCAGGTCATTCCTTGTTTTAGTACCTACCACATAAAATACTGAAACAAACTGCAAATTATTTTTAAAAGTTTCACAAAAGCCCTTCTTCCCCCACTCTCCCCCTGCCAGGGCTACCCACACCAACTATAAACTCCTGAAGTATATAATTATGTTGTAGTTTAATTTGATCCTCAGGTTTAAATGTTTTTGAACCAGTTTGAAATTTTTATCTTAAACTAGTTTCATGTTTTTGCACTGGTTTCATTTTTCCCAATGTTTGATTCAAAATTAGGTGCACATTTGGGGGTCTGGGACCAAATAAGTTATAATAACAACAAAAAATGGTAAATTTGCATCAAATATTCTGTGGTCAAGTAGATAGAATGCAGGACTACATAGCCAGAGGTCAATGATTCAAACTCCAGTAAGTGTTAAAAAAAAGTAAAATTAATATCTGTGTGTATAGAGGTCAGGGTGGGGAGGGTATAGTTAGGGGGAGGGAGGGTATAGTTATCATGGGAGACAATGAAGGGAAGAGAGAGATTAGGGACGTTGGGTTCAAGAATTTCCCATAATATTTCTGTGTTATATTTTTTACCCCCCAAAAAATACTATTCCCCTATTTTTAAGTGCACCCCAAAATATGAAAGCCCTTTTTAGACAATTGATAAATAAGTTGGTTTAAAAAAAATAAACTGGTTCAAAAAAATGAGCTAGCTAGCTAAATCCTTTCAAGCCTAGTGGCCCATGGAGCTGGTGCTTATCTCCGGTTTCTGTAGTGTTAAGCGGATGAGAGTCTGACTCCCCCTGGACAGGACACTAATCCATCGCAGGTTAGCTCCCAGTAGACGCTGGTACTCATTTACCTACCCCGGGAGGATGGAAAGCTGAGTTGACTTAGGCGGAAAAGAAGGTCACTCAAATATTCAATTCTCGGCAAAGTGCTGGGATCGAACTGAGGACCTTGTGGTCGGAAAGAAGAGATCTTACCAACTGTGCCAACCATGTCAAATAAACCAGAGGATCAAACAAACAAGTACCTGCCTATCCAAGTTAAGGTGCCCTTGTTAGGCATTTACTTCAAAACCCTGCTAGTTTCCTGTAATACGTTTTTAAACTTGTATAAAAAAGATACCACTTAACTTGACTAAAAGATATCGATTATATTTTTACTGTATGTCTTAATTTAAATATATTATAAATGTATCTTTTCTCTATTAATTAATATTTAATCTTTCAGAAAAAGAATCTAGATTTATGTAGATACCATAATTATTTTGTTGCTCCGAGCACAGGAGTGCTGGTACTAAAACTACAGCTGTTTTTCTACTTAAAACTTAACCAATTGCATGTTACTGTACAAACGTCCATAGATTATGATATTGTCTACTCAGGAAAAATATAGAATTAGGGTTAAACCATTTTAAAGATTAGAGTTTTTTGAAAATACATAATATATAAATTTTATTCCTGGTTCAGAGTTACAGCTGCTATAATAAGCCAAAAATGAAAAATGAAACGTTATTGTTGTTTTTTAGGGACAACAGTCAACAGAATCAACAACTGAAGTCTTCAATCCAAGAAAGTCACATCCAAGGTGCATTGCGTGCTTACTATGGCTTGATCATCTACAACAAGTTTTTTTTTTATCTTTTGTTAATATTATTGAATATTTAATTTGTAGATTCATTGTTCGACTGCCAGGTATTGAATTCTATTAATGTATGCAAAGACAAAAAAAGACCATATTTAATAGAATAGACGACTGTTTGAACAGTTAACAGTAGAAACAATCTCAACATGAAAAAAAGCCATACGCAGCTTCTGATTGGACGTATCATTTTTCTCACCCGTGAAAAAATATATACGTCGCTTCTGATTGGCTGCGAGCAATGAACGAACGAAAATTTACTTAAAGGGATTTTTAATTAATAAATCTCGAAACGTATATAATAAACGACTGTTCATAACAGGTAATACAAGCAAATCTCAACTTTCATATGTTGTACTCTTGAGAGTGGAATCCGAATACAACATCTTTAACAATATGTGTCAGGCCATTTTATTCATTACAGTAATACTGTAGTTAAAATTTTTCAATTAGCTTTTCATATTTTGCGTAAAATTTTGTTTCATTAAGCAAATACATATTAAAAGAAATTTCAAAATTGATTTCTAAAATACTCAGGTTTTGCAAAAGAATGCTTAGGTATATAAACTTGTCTAGATCTGCTTCTTAGGCTAGACTAGTTTACTGATCATTGGAACTGAAAAGGCTAGAAAGCTTTGTTATTCCAAAAATTCAAGTTCAAATTGATATCCCCAAGATTAAACTGTATACATAATCATCAAAGAAAATCGTTATCGAATTTATATTTTGTCATCTCCATTAAGATAAGGACATTTTTATATGCAAAAAAAAAACAAAATTCTGATATAAATTCCTTACTTGACAATCCTTTAAGATACCATTATAAAGTGTATTTCTCTTCTATGGAACACGTTTTGTGATAAATTACTTAAGTTGAATGTCTGTTTAACTTGCTTCTTGTAGCTGACAGAAATGGTAGCACTCTGGTAAAAACCACTGAAGACGAAAATTTAAGTCTACTTTCAGCAGATGCTATTGACGACGCGAACACGGTTGAAAATTCAGTTGGAGAAAAGGTACATTGGATTACCTTTCAGTTATTAAGATACTGGTTGATACTGGTGATACTGGTAATAAATTTGTTGTGACTTATTTATATATTCTACATGATCGTAAAAGCACCAACGAAACTAAGCATTTGAGATATACGAATATATTTTTTATTTTAGACATGTTTCGACATAGTCACAATGCCATCTTCAGTCGAAAGTAAAAAAGCCGTTACAAATTTCGAATATAAAAACCTAAAAAGATTGACAGCTACATATTTAAAATTATAATCGGAATGTTTGGAGTAAAATTAGGGCTAACTTACAATCCTAAAAGGAAGATAACAACTTAAGAAAAATAAACAACGTGTCATAGAAATATTACACGTTAATTGCATTAGATAAGGGATGACTTATAAAAATGTTTTACTTGAACGTTAAGTCCAGGTTTTTCTCTAGTGATGTGAAAGCCTTTCTTTATTTTAAGTTTTGTATATATATATGATTTATCGGAATCTATAATTTCAAAACAGTTCTGAGAAGCATGATTTTTAGTTAGGATTTTTACTTAAATCTTTAAAAATGTGAGAGTTTTTATCCTTGTCGATAAGTTTATATATTCTACGTTTTAGCTCTGATTTTCCATTATCTAAAGTTCGCTATCAGAGCAATTTGATCCTGTTTTTGTTGATATAGCCACTATGTTATTGTCTTTGAGTGTAATTCGGAGTACCTTCGTTCATTTTGTATACCTTTCGAAAACGTGTTCTACTTTCTAGTCATGTTTTGTCAAAAATATTTATTGATATTCAGTCCGTGTTTTGTGGTAAAACCATTATACAGTCCTGGTAATGAGTAGTGTTAATTTTACAGCAATATTTCCTTATACAAACTCAACAAGTGGACATAAACTTTGGTTGTGTGATTTGTTTTGCAATCGACATCATGGTGTTTTATTAGATTTTATGAAGAATTTACACGCATAAACTGCCTAAGCATTGCTTCTAACACGATTTCTGGGCTTTAGAATAATGAATCTGTAATTTAAAAAACTTAATTTATTTGACTGCAATTTTTAGAAAGGTATTGTGTTATTTATTACAAACTTGCTTCTAAAATGTTTGCCTATAATAGGTAACGCTAAATGTAAGTTTACAATAAAATGTCTGCTTGACACCTGCCATTATAAAGATAAAATCAAATACGAAACTAGTTAGAGTGCATAATATGCATATTGTTCTATTGTACAATAGAGACAAGCTGTATGCTAATTACTAGCAATATCTAACAAAAAGTGAGTGCTGTGATTATACTATTTTGTTATAGTGACAATACATTACTGGATTTGAACTACTATCACATGTACATGTTTCGTGTGTTCCGAAAAGGCTCGGCTTCATGATTTTATCTTTTTAGTTCATTTTGCACAAAGGGCCATCAGAAGGATCTTCCACCCTAGCACACCCTGGTTCCTAATGTTTCTTCCTAAACATTTATGGTGGAAAATATCTAATGCTTATTTATCTCCTTTGTTCATCTTCATCTTCATCTTTGTCCTTTTCCTTCCAGCTCCATATCCATCTTAATTTTGGATATGCCGCTGTCTCTGCAAACTTATGCTCTTAAGTATTTAAGTTCCTTCACTTCCTCCACTTTTTTGCGAATTTTAAATTCTATTGTTGGTCTTCCGAGCCCTGTGCTCCAAACCTTACAATCGAATTTTGCTCTTTTATTCTGAACATGTTGTCTTGTAGAAGACAGTGATAGTATGTCATCAGTAAAATCGAAATCATAAAATCGAGTTATAAACTTACAGTGACTGTTCTCCGTAAAATTTAGTCTAAGATAAACGGCCATAAACAAGAACAAGAAACCTGGTATATTACCTCCTTGCTTGACTCCGGTGTTGATGACAGACCACTTGCCAATTACACCACTATCTTCAGCAGCCCAACGGAAATCTTCATAGTACAGTGTCGCAACTCTGGAATTCCTTACTTTTGCATAGCTATGGCTTCTCGAAGTCAACGAAATTGACGCACAATTTTACTTGCCATACGTTGATCTCTCTACGATATTCCTTAGTTGAAGACTTATTCTGTGAACCTGTTTCTATAGTCTGCTTTTTCCTATTTGCAACCTCTTGTCTCCAAAATGGACAACATTGTTAAATTGCCGTTAAGTTCTTACAATCTTTTAGGTTTTACTTATTTGGTAATGTTGTTACCACTCCACACTTTTTCAAGAATCCTTTTATTCCCTCTTTAGAAACAAAGAGACATTCGTTTACTAATCCTTTAATGAAAGTTAACACGAACGTTAACGAACGCCGTCCAACACTGGTAAACACTTGTAAACGCCGGTAAACGGTTTTAAAGCTATAAATAACTAATCTAAGTATAAATAGATAACGTGAGGCTGTACACAACAATAGAGTAAAATGATAAGTATGAATAAACTAACCTCATGGTTTCTTCAGTACAATCCGTTGGAAAACATAAATAAACATAATTAATTTTGGCCGGAAAATATCGCCAAGGATTCTTCACCGGCCCCGAAGGACTGACCTAAAAACTCTTTTCTCTAAACTTAAACATTGATTTCAAACAAATGTCAGCAACTTAAAGTAATACTAATCGAGCTTAAAGTTCATCTGATGCTTCCAGTAATCGGAGTTTCTGACTATTCCTCTTGTAGCTTCCCTAGGCAGTCCCGACTGTCGCATGTCGAACAAAGCCTTCACTATCAGGGTAGGTCTCTATGACAAGACCTAGTGGCCAATTTCCACGAGCTACATCGTCATCTGCTAAGATAACTAGATCACCAACACAGATGATTATTTTAGGATGCAGCCATTTCTGTCGTTCGTGCAAACTTGGCAGGTGCTCAGCAATCCATCACTGCCAAAAGGAGTCAGCAATCTCTTGGGACTGTATTCTTCTTCCTTCACGATTGCGCGTAGTGTGAATCATCCTCTCCCATACGCCGCCCGTGTTGCTCGCTGCTGGTGCGTTGAAGTGCCACTGTGTGTCTTGCACTCTTCACTTGTCTTGAATTCTCTCCTGGTTCCATCTCCTCAACGCTTCCATGACCTCAGCTTCAAGGCCTCTGAAGTTTGCACCGTTGTCGCTGTACATTTCTTTGGGTGCTCCGCGTCTACTTACAAATCCAGTAACGGCTTGTACGAAGGAATCAGTTGACAAGTCGGACGAAACTTCGATGTGGATGGCTGTAGTGGATATACACGAGAAGACACATCCGTAGCGTTTGGCTGTACCACGTCTGTACTTGACGTTATGAGGTCCAAAATAGTCAACTCCTACTGACGAAAATGGGGGCAATCCTTGCGTCACCCGAGCCGTTGGAAGTGGAGGCATTACTTGGGAAATGCGTCTTTGGTGCTGACGTCGGCACTTTATACAAGAATTGAGAACACGTCGGACTGTTGAAGGACCTTTCAATACCCAGAACTTGCGGCGGACTATGGCTATCGTCTGATCGTCTGAGTCAACATAACCATTCTCTCATGACAATCACGGATGATGATGAGGTCTGTAACGTGATGGTGGGATGGCAGGATAGCTAGATACTTCGCAGTTGTATCCATTTCTGCGGTCTTCAAATGACTCCCTATGCGCAGAACACCCTCATAGGCAAATGCGCACAACTTCTTGAGTCCTTGTTTATTTTTAACGTTGAAGGTCTGGCGCTGAAGAAGTTTTACGATTTCACATTCAGCTTGGGCAATGTCCTTGACGGTCAACGATTCCTTAGACAAGTTTTCGAACTTGCCGCAACGGTGCATAATGTACATCTTGAAGCGAGTGAGCTAGGAAACCAACTTGCACAAACGGTACCAGGATGAGCAATGAGCGATCAAATCATATAGACTCGTCTCAGTTGCATGAACATTTATTAACTCTCCAGAAGACAATTGAAGATTTTAAACCATAAGAATTCTAGGAACAAAATTTTCTACCAGCACTGTACATATATACTTGGAAGTTCGCCATTGAACACAATTTCTGAGCGGCTTTCTGGTTCATTCATTCATGGTTGCTTGATTGACAGTGTGTCTTGATGTGAAGCTAAAATTAATTGGTAAGCAGTGAAAATGAAAAAGTTTGGATTATTAATACAAGTTTGTTTTCTTTGATGAATATTTTGTCTTTTTCTGAAAACGATTCAACGTGTCAGACTCGTCTTGCTTCGTCGCCATCTTGTTGACGGATGTTATGAAGAAGCAGCAAAAAAATTTGTTAAGTTCCTATTTAGACAGGTAAACATTAAAATTACCGCTTATTCTCTTGTTTAATATACTGAAAAATACAGTTGTTTTCAATTTATTTATTTTTCTTATGGTTTCGTTTTGAATGTTCGTTATTAAAAAGGAACTCGTCCATTTATTTATTGACTTGACGAGAAACTGTTTACTTTTAAGGAGGTCCACTACCTTCAAGATTTTTTTTCTTCTAAAATTAAGTTTTTTCAGAAATTTATACCACCCTGCGATTACCCATCATGAAACAAGACCAACACAATAAGCATTGAGTCAGTCAGTTGCCTTGGCAACACAGCAAGCTTTGT